>JAUCMX010000003.1:31507873-31520373 GCA_033459395.1 Hemibagrus guttatus | reverse complement strand
TTGTGGAACGATCTTGTGCGTAGTCTTTAACGTAACTCTAAACGGATAAAAATCTAACCGCTGTGGTTAGAAAAGTAACATGAGAACGTGCCACTATAGGAAACTAATCCTCTTCGGTGTGGTAAGATTAACTCGGCATCTGTGCAGCGGTCCGTCACTGATTCATTTCCCCCTACCAGCATGATGCCCAACGTTTTATTCCTTCCATATTGTTTTAATAAACGACCTATATTGCGCACTTATTATAGCAATGAAACCACACATGAGTGGTAAAGAGACTTTTAAAACAATGCAGTGGAAAGAAGAAGAAGAAGAAGAAGGGGAAAAAAAATGCGAGCGGCTCCGTGTGACATCAGTGTGAAAGCAGCTCGGCTTGCTGATGCTCCCCGTTTCCCATGAAAACCCTAGAAAGTAGGGCCCCAGTCGGCTCTCGTCTGGCGCCACAGTCATCACGCATGTCAGTCCCTCGCGAGAGCCTCTGTTTTCCTTAGAGGATGAGCTAAGCTCCTCCTTTAGCCCTAACGATTTATTTTAGGCTCCTCTGTCCAAAAGTGATGCACCCCCCCCCCAGTCCGATCCACAAAGACACACACACACACACACACACACACACACACAAATGCCGTCTCTCCTCAAATCAGCGTTTACCTTGGCCGTGTTGTTTCAACGCAGACCAATCAGCTTGGCCTGTGTAAGGAATGTCCCCCGAGACTCGGCCCGGCTTCCCAATAGACCCATTTATTCTGAGGACACAAGCTGAACATCTGGTTCACATTAATGCTTGTACAATAGTTTTTCATCCAGCTCGAACACGTTTACACACTGGGACAAGTGGCCGAGCTCCCCCGGGTGCCTAGTTTCTTACTTATTGAGTACGAGCGTTTCATAAATCAGCACTTGATTCTGATTGGTCGAGACCTTGCCATCTGTTACCGCGACGTATTCCTGCGTAATAGGTGCCGTAAATAAATAAATGTGCTGATATGGCGACGTTTTCTGTGGAAGGAGTCAGTCAGGTGATAACGAAAGCTTTGTGAGCAGTCCGCAGTGTTAAACGGATAACAAGTACAAACTGATGTTCTATAATAGATATATAAGAACATGACAAACTGGTGGGGTGTAACACTTTGCAGCTAGCTTGGAGAACTTTTCCACAAGCCGCGGTTAGAAAAATAAACAAAAAAGAAATTGTACTCTCACCCGCCATGTTCAATTCCATTTCCAATTCAATTGTCTCAAAGCAGCTTTACAGAAGTAGAGAAACAGAGAAGAAAAAAAATCTATCTATCTATCTATCTATCTATCTATCTATCTATCTATCTATCTATCTATCTATCTATCTATCTATATAAAGTTGAAATAAAATTTTATCCCTATTTTACCCCCCATGTTGAAAGATATGGGCTCCTCCCATTTTGAAAAATCAAAATTCCTCCCATTTCTCAAAAATCGAAAGTTTCCTTGTCGTAATTATGACTTGTCATAATGATGAATAGCCATCTATGTGCAACTGCTTAGCGGGAAAGGTATTTAAAGATAATTCCGATATTCAATTCTGATAGGTATTTTCAATAATTCCGATATCATACCCAAATAAGTCAGTTTCTGAAAAATGTCACAAATATTCAAATTATTCTTCAGTGTCCAGTGTGATGATAATCAATTCGGATAACCACTCTTTACATCCGAGACGAACAGAAAAAGCATCCTGCACAGGTGAAGATTAGAAAAAGTCACATGGTCACCACCAGTTCTAATATTTGATGAGAACACTTGCAAAACTTGCGATCTGATTGGCTTCCCCCTTCACCTTAATTCTTTGCTGAAATGCCGCACGTAGCGGTTCCCCCGTTGGTGTTTGAGTTAAAGACTCGAAGCAGACACTCAGTCCGGTCTGGCACCGGCTTGTGTTGGCTAGCTTTCCCTTCGCCGATAAAAGGTCACCCCTGCAGCCTCTTTGCTTTAAATAGTTGATGATGTTGCACAGAAAAATTTAAATAACCTGGAATTAACACTGCTGCCTGGGAAAACAGCCAGTTGCTCTGTGGCTGTCGAACTGGATGGCTATAAAAGGAATCATTCAATGTCTGATTTACATGTTTTACTGTGTGTCTAGAGACTGCGTCATGTTGCATATACTCTCTCTCTCTATCTCTCTCTCTCTCTCTCTCTCTACATCTCTATTATTAAACACAACAGCAGAACGTTCCTGAATATGAGCTGCATAAAAATTCCCTATATTCACTACTATGCCACTTATGTGGCATAAATAAGAATCCATCAAGATACAATGAACTCGAGAACTGATCAAGCTCCCAGCACATACTATCAAGCAAATGTACCCCTCATGTACGTCCATTTTTAATGCCCAGACCAATGGTTTTGTTGCTATTGTCGCTCGCTAAACTACTGTCTACCACTAAACCGGGATATCTGTAGCCCTGGATAACAAATTTGCAGATCTTAATGGCATCCAGAATCTGGATACTAGATCAAGGGGGTTTGGGAAGATCTCCAGGAGGGCTGAAAGGATCTCCAGGGGATATAAAGTCTTAAGAACAGAGCTGCCGGGAAGTGCTTACGCCTGCTGTTTTTTCTGTTACTCTGTGAATTTTTAGTATTCAGTAGTAGACAAATGAAGCATGGTGGTGGAAGCATCAGCAGAGCGCATCATTAATAAACACTTTGTAACTAACTTTGTTTATCATTTTGCAGTTTTTATGGTTCAGAGAAAAGAAATAACAGTCGTTTGAGAGCTTTAGCTACTTTTCCTCATGGTGCTTGGTTCCTTAGTAGCTAATCAACCTTTGGTAACTAAAAGCAACTTTTTTTCCTCTTTTTTTGCAAAAATTGAAGTTTCCTAGTCATAATTATGACTTGAGGGGTCATCCATGTGCAACTTCCTAGTGGGAAACTCGTATTTACGATAATTCTGATAAGGCAGCATGAACTTATACCTAAATAAGTCAGTTTGTGATGTCACAAATATTCGAATTATTCTTCGGTGTCTAGTTTGATGATAATCGATTCGAATAAACACTCTTTACATCCATGGCGAACAGAAAAGCATCTCAACACGTTGAACCTATAGCAACATACGGCCGTGTCGGGTTCCGATTCCTGCACAGGTGAAGATTAGAAAAACGTGACATTTGACGTGAATATGAAACTTGCAACCTGATTGGCTGATCAGGGATTTGGTTACTGGATAGCAATTTTTTTTTTCTTTTGAGAATCTTTCTTACGCTTTTTTCTTTATACATGAAGTAAATCTAACTTCTTTAGTCCACATATTTATAGTAGCTCTTACATCTAAGAGGCGATTATCCACATCACAATAGAGCACGATATAAAACTCCACTTAGCCCCAATTATCTAAACAGCCTCAATCACAGATGACTCCACTTCCCTGCAGTTAGAAAGCGTTAATAGCCGGTTTGACGTGAGCAGCGAGAGTGTTTTATGTGTCACCTGGGAGTGAGGCTGTGGAGACCGACTCTCAGCAGGGGGGGGTTGCAGGTTTTGCTTGTAAACGTGCTGGAGTCTGCCGGTGCTCAACCTCGGCACAACAGGCCTGTGTTTCAGAGCGCGCTCAGGAATGTCCCACTGTGAGGGGATGGGGACGCGACCGGAAGTCAGGGAAAGGACAGAGAGAGATGGTCTGACATGATGGGTGGTGGTAGCGGTGGAGGAAGTGGGGTGGGGTTAGCTCGTGCTCTGAAAGCACTCTTTGATTTACTACATTTTGTCCGAAGAGTTCACTCACACGGCTTTCTATTAAATCTCGACGTTATAGGACGGCCATAAAAACGGACGACTGCCTCAACAACGGGTCAACTCGTTGCATTTTATTAGAAATAACTGGCCAAATAACTTTACATTAAAGTGCACTATAGTGTTTTCTACAGGAACAGCTGGAATTCTGGCAGACTCCTGAACATTTGAAATAAAAATGTCCGTATAAAAATCGCTGAGTGGAGTTAGCGGGTCAAAAAGAAGCAACATCGTGAATTTTAGATGAAGCAAAATGTGAAGAAAAAAAAAAAACCTTACGACCGCCACTAAAGGTTGAGCAAAAAATTTGAAGGAAATTTCCAAAAAAAACCAAAACAAATCTAGCAACCAGATCAGCAGCCACGATAAACATCCCAGCAGATTCGTAGCAGGTTACCATGACGATGTCATGAAAAAAAAAAGAAAAAAAAAAGCATGTATATGTACAGAATGTAAGAAAGTTTTCGCTTTTTGAGAGAATTTTGTTTTCTTGAAAATCTTCGTGAAAAAAAATAAATTTTCTCAAAATCTCTGATTTAAACTGTAGTTTATTTTCCGATTAATTTGATCAATGGTGACATGCAAACAATTTTCATCTAGATGTACAAAAAAATAAAACCACATGTTTTCCTGTCTTTTTTCAAATTTATCGCTTTTTGAGAGCATTTTTTTTCTGGAAAATTTCCCATTTTCATGCCGTTTTTGTGTGAAAATTATATATATATATTTTTAAAAAAAACCTGTAGATTAAATGCTTTAGATTAAATTGATGCAAACAATTTTCATCTAGATGTACTAAACATTACAAAAAAAAACCAAATATACAACAAAAAAAAAACCCAATCAAAACAGCTGACTAGCTAAATACAAGCAGTTTTAGTGGACTTCTCCTAGCTTGGCGTTTTCAAAATAATAAATAATAAAGACTTTCTCCAGTCATGAGCTAGGTCTTTTCATCACTGAACAGTTGTATTGCAACAAAACTAGCTATAGGTTGCTATTTCTGGAAACATCCTGCATCGAACAGAACATACAGCAAAATGAGAGCTTTAGCTTTAGCTTATTTTCCTCATCAGCTTGTATTGTTGCTAGCTAAAGATGCTTTGGCTGTAGTTGACTACTTAGCTAATTTAAATCAGGAGTAACTTGATAAGGTATAAAGAAAGTAATAAAAAAAAAAAGCTTCGTCAAACTTGTGGTAAGTCTTCAATCTGAAGAAAAAAAAACCTGTCTAAATCAGTAAGTGCAAAATGATGAATGTGAACAATTGGTTTGAACAGCAGGTATCTGGCTTCATGGCACAGTTGTTTTCCTCAAAGTTTTATAAGCTCTTTAATGGACCATAACTACATCCTGAGCGCTAGCTAATTGCTATTATTCAGACTGAACGCTTTATTGCTTCTGACTTTTGGTCAGTCGGTGGAAGTCGTCTCTGTGTAATGTGTTCATCATGTGTAAAAAAACAAAACAAAACAAAAAACCCTCAGAATCAGAAGATGATGGAAGTGTTACGGATTTCTTGCTAGCCTTTTTAGAATTGGTTGAAATTTCCAGGATAATAAACATCAGATCTATTACTAATACTGTTACTATTTATTTATTTATTTTTAAATTCATCTACAAAATCTGCACAAATCTTGATGGATGTTGTAAGGAACTCTAAAATATGCCTTATAAACTCTACACTGTATATCTATAAACTCTACACTGTATATCTATACACTCTACACTGTATATCTATACACTCTACACTGTATATCTATAAACTCTACACTGTATATCTATAAACTCTACACTGTATATCTATACACTCTACACTGTATATCTATAAACTCTACACTGTATATCTATACACTCTACACTGTATATCTATACACTCTACACTGTATACCTATACACTCTACACTGTATATCTATAAACTCTACACTGTATATCTATACACTCTACACTGTATATCTATACACTCTACACTGTATATCTATACACTCTACACTGTATATCTATAAACTCTACACTGTATATCTATACACTCTACACTATATATTTATACACTCTACACTGTATATCTATAAGCTCTACACTGTATATCTATACACTCTACATTGTATATCTATACACTCTACACTGTATATATCTGTACACTCTACACTGTATATCTATACACTAGACATTGTATATCTATACACTCTACACTGTATATCTATACACTAGATATTGTATATCTATACACTCTACACTGTATATCTATACACTCTACACTGTATATATCTGTACACTCTACACTGTATATCTATACACTAGACATTGTATATCTATACACTCTACACTGTATATCTATACACTCTACACTGTATATCTATACACTCTACACTGTATATCTACAAACTCTACACTGTATATCTATACACTCTACATATTCTATAACTCTAACTATATCTATAACTCTACACTGTATATCTATACACTATACTGTATATCTATACACTCCACAGTGTATACCTATACACTCTATACTATATTTCTATACACTCTACACTGTATATCTATACACTCCACATGTATATCTATACACTCTACACTGTATATCTATACACTCTACACTGTATATCTATACACTGATGTATTCTATAACTCACACTGTATATCTATACACTCTACACTGTATATCTTACATACACTGTATATCTATACACTCCACACTGTATAGCTATAAACTCTATACTATATTTCTATAAACTCTACACTTTATATCTATACACTCTATACTGTATATCTATACACTCCACAGTGTATACCTATACACTCTATACTATATTTCTATGAACTCTACACTGTATATCTATACACTCCACACTGTATATCTATACACTCTACACTGTATATCTATACACTCCACACTGTATATCTATACACTACTACATCTTATATCTATAACACTCTACACTTTATATCTATACACTCTACACTGTTATATCTATACACTCTACACTGTATATCTATACACTCTACACTGTATATCTATACACTCTATACTATATTTCTATAAACTCTACACTTTATATCTATACACTCTATACTGTATATCTATACACTCTACACTGTGTATATATACACTCTACAATGTATATCTATACACTCTACACTGTATATCTATACACTCTATACTATATTTCTATAAACTCTACACTTTATATCTATACACTCTACACTGTATATTTATGAACTCTGTCCGTATATCTATAAACTCTACACTGTGTATCTATACACTCTACACTGTATATCTATACACTCTCTACTATATTTCTATAAACTCTACACTTTATATCTATACACTACACTGTGTATATATACACTCTACAATGTATATCTATACACTCTACACTGTATATCTATACACTCTACACTGTATATCTATACACTCTCTACTATATTTCTATAAACTCTACACTGTATATCTATGAACTCTGTCCGTATATCTATAAACTCTACACTGTGAATCTATACACTCTACACTGTATATCTATAAACTCTACACTGTGTATCTATACACTCTACACTGTATATCTATACACTCTACACTGTATATCTATAAACTCTACACTGTATATCTATACACTCCACACTGTATATCTATACACTTTATACTTTATATCTATAAACTCTACACAATCTACACACATCTTGATAAATGTTGTAATTAACTCTAAAACATGCATGAAATAAAAAAAAAAAACTGGAGACACCTCCTCCCCCCACCCAAAAACACCCCCATCTTGTTACCATCTTGTTACAAAACCTCACCATGACAAGGATTTTAAAGTTCGTTGTCAAATATCTTTTTTAAATATTACATTATGCTTTGCTCCACCATGTGACTGAGAGGTTACTCTAGAAACGATAACGTATAAGGAAGAAAGCATTAACGTAAAAACATTCCGACCAATGGGATAGGAGGATTCAACAGATTTTTGGCAGAAATATTTTATGAAAAAGCTCTGCGTCACAGCTGTGGTTCACACACACGTAGATTTTTGCTGAAAGTTTGAGTCATGGGTCAGTGTACTGTATGTGCTGGACTGACTGAGTCATGATCGTGTGTGTGTGTGTGTGTGTGTGTGTGTGTGTGTGAGAGAGAGAGAAAGAGACGGGGTTGTAGCAGCGGGACTATTACTGCAGATAGACGTGTAGTGTTTGAGATAGAGTGAGAGAGGAGGTAGAGATTGGGGTAGAGGGCTGGCGTGTGGAGGTGGCAGGAGACTGTAAGTCATTGTGGTGAAGGTTCGCGAGCTCAGGGGTGGCAACGATGCTGAAGCCCAGCACATTCATCAACCTGCCCAGTCCCGCCGCCTTACTGGAGCCGCTGTGTTTTTTACCTCCCTCACTCCCTCCCTCCTTTCCTCACCGCACTCGCCTTCCCGATCCTCCACTTTCCCCCATCCTATTCTTGTAACTTTTACCATCTTGTTCTGTCTTCCTCTCTTTCCCTGCACTCATTTTACTCTTTCCCTCTTCCCCTTTCTGCATATGCAAGTTATTATTGTGTGTCACTGTGAGGCTTGATTTTCACCCACCCACACACACACACACACACACACACACACACACACACATACACACACTATGTCAGCATCAGTGGCCCCTGAGGAGACAGACATGGATCAGTGAAAATAATCAGGCTGCTGACGCCTGTACTGCTTTTGCTCTCTCTCTCTCTCTCTCTCTCTCTCACTCTCTCTCTCTCTCTCTCTCTCTAAAACACACACACACACACACAGTCTTTCAATCTTGTAGAATATTTCCATTGACTTTCATAATGTGATGCCAGACATTGTTACATATTCCAGTCATTATACACACACGCACACGCACACACACACACACACACACACACACACACACACACACACACACGAGAGAGAGAGAGAGAGAGAGAGAGAGAGAGAGAGAGAGAGAGAGTAGAACAGATTAGAGAAGCAGAGAACATAATATTATAGAATTAGACTTGAATTAGTATATAACAGATCACAGAATAAATAGAATATAACAAACAGATTAAAACACAAACTAGAATAAAATAGAAAAAAGACAAAAGAAATCTCTATACACTCTACACTGTATATCTATAAACTCTACACTGTATATCTATACACTCTACACTGTATATCTATACACTCTACACTGTATATCTATAACCTCTACACTGTATATCTATAAACTCTATACTGTATATCTATACACTCTATACTGTATATCTATAACCTCTACACTGTATATCTATAAACTCGACACTGTATATCTATAAACTCTATACTGTATATCTATACACTCTACACTGTATATCTATACACTCTACACTGTATATCTATAACCTCTACACTGTATATCTATAAACTCTATACTGTATATCTATACACTCTATACTGTATATCTATAACCTCTACACTGTATATCTATAAACTCGACACTGTATATCTATAAACTCTATACTGTATATCTATACACTCTATACTGTATATCTATAACCTCTACACTGTATATCTATAAACTCGACACTGTATATCTATAAACTCTATACTGTATATCTATACACTCTACACTGTATATCTATAAACTCGACACTGTATATCTATAAACTCTACACTGTATATCTATACACTCTACACTGTATATCTATACACTCTACACTGTATATCTATAACCTCTACACTGTATATCTATAAACTCTATACTGTATATCTATACACTCTATACTGTATATCTATAACCTCTACACTGTATATCTATAAACTCGACACTGTATATCTATAAACTCTATACTGTATATCTATACACTCTACACTGTATATCTATAAACTCTACACTGTATATCTATACACTCTATACTGTATATCTATAACCTCTACACTGTATATCTATAAATTCTATACTGTATATCTATACACTCTACACTGTATATCTATAAACTCGACACTGTATATCTATAAACTCTATACTGTATATCTATACACTCTACTCTGTATATCTATACACTCTACACTGTATATCTATAAACTCGACACTGTATATCTATAAACTCTACACTGTATATCTATACACTCTACACTGTATATCTATACACTCTACACTGTATATCTATAACCTCTACACTGTATATCTATACACTCTACACTGTATATCTATACACTCTACACTGTATATCTATAACCTCTACACTGTATATCTATAAACTCTATACTGTATATCTATACACTCTATACTGTATATCTATAACCTCTACACTGTATATCTATAAACTCGACACTGTATATCTATAAACTCTATACTGTATATCTATACACTCTACACTGTATATCTATAAACTCTACACTGTATATCTATACACTCTATACTGTATATCTATAACCTCTACACTGTATATCTATAAATTCTATACTGTATATCTATACACTCTACACTGTATATCTATAAACTCGACACTGTATATCTATAAACTCTATACTGTATATCTATACACTCTACTCTGTATATCTATACACTCTACACTGTATATCTATAAACTCGACACTGTATATCTATAAACTCTACACTGTATATCTATACACTCTACACTGTATATCTATACACTCTACACTGTATATCTATAACCTCTACACTGTATATCTATACACTCTACACTGTATATCTATACACTCTACACTGTATATCTATAACCTCTACACTGTATATCTATAAACTCTATACTGTATATCTATACACTCTATACTGTATATCTATAACCTCTACACTGTATATCTATAAACTCGACACTGTATATCTATAAACTCTATACTGTATATCTATAACCTCTACACTGTATATCTATAAACTCGACACTGTATATCTATACACTCTACACTGTATATCTATAACCTCTACACTGTATATCTATAAATTCTATACTGTATATCTATACACTCTACACTGTATATCTATAAACTCGACACTGTATATCTATAAACTCTATACTGTATATCTATACACGCTACACTGTATATCTATAACCTCTACACTGTATATCTATAAACTCTATACTGTATATCTATAAACTCTACACTGTATATCTATACACTCTATACTGTATATCTATAACCTCTACACTGTATATCTATAAATTCTATACTGTATATCTATAAACTCGACACTGTATATCTATAAACTCGACACTGTATATCTATAAACTCTATACTGTATATCTATACACTCTACTCTGTATATCTATAACCTCTACACTGTATATCTATACACTCTACACTGTATATCTATAAGCTCTACACTGTATATCTATAACCTCTACACTGTATATCTATAAACTCTACACTGTATATCTATAACCTCTACACTGTATATCTATAAACTCTATACTGTATATCTATACACTCTACACTGTATATCTACAAACTCTACACTGTATATCTATAACCTCTACACTGTATATCTATAAACTCTACACTGTATATCTATAACCTCTACACTGTATATCTATAAACTCTATACTGTATATCTATACACTCTACACTGTATATCTACAAACTCTACACTGTATATCTATAACCTCTACACTGTATATCTATAAACTCTACACTGTATATCTATACACTCTACACTGTATATCTATACACTAGATATTGTATATCTATACACTCTACACTGTATATCTATACACTCTACACTGTATATATCTGTACACTCTACACTGTATATCTATACACTAGACATTGTATATCTATACACTCTACACTGTATATCTATACACTCTACACTGTATATATCTGTACACTCTACACTGTATATCTATACACTCTACAATGTATATCTATACACTCTACACTGTATATCTATAAACTCTACACTGTATATCTATAAACTCTATACTGTATATCTATAAACTCTACACTGTATATCTACAAACTCTACACTGTATATCTATACACTCTACACTGTATATCTATACACTCTACACTGTATATCTATAACCTCTACACTGTATATCTATAAACTCTATACTGTATATCTATACACTCTACACTGTATATCTACAAACTCTACACTGTATATCTATAACCTCTATACTGTATATCTATAAACTCTACACTGTATATCTATACACTCTACACTGTATATCTATACACTAGATATTGTATATCTATACACTCTACACTGTATATCTATACACTCTACACTGTATATATCTGTACACTTTACACTGTATATCTATACACTCTACACTGTATATATCTGTACACTCTACACTGTATATCTATACACTCTACAATGTATATCTATACACTCTACACTGTATATCTATAAACTCTACACTGTATATCTATAAACTCTATACTGTATATCTATAAACTCTACACTGTATATCTACAAACTCTACACTGTATATCTATAAACTCTACACTGTATATCTATAAACTCTACACTGTATATCTACAAACTCTACACTGTATATCTATACACTCTACACTGTATATCTATAACCTCTACACTGTATATCTATAAACTCTATACTGTATATCTATAAACTCTACACTGTATATCTATACACTCTACACTGTATATCTATACACTCTACACTGTATATCTACAAACTCTCCACTGTATATCTACAAACTCCACAATGTATATCTATAAACTCTATACTGTATATCTATACACTCTACACTGTATGTCTACAAACTCA
>JAUCMX010000003.1:31487873-31502873 GCA_033459395.1 Hemibagrus guttatus | reverse complement strand
AGAGGGAACGTCTTCACTCGTTTGTGAGGTTACACACAGATAGAATCTCACCCTGAGGCCATGACAAAAAAAATCTCTCTAGAAGTTGAGGAATGTTTCTGGGTCCTTACATTGTGGTGTAAAGTGATTCAACAGGGTCTCTCTCTCTCTCTCTATCTCTCTCTCTACTTTATTCTCTCCCCCCCTCTCTCTTCTCTCTATCTACTCTCCTCTCTTTCCTCTCTCTGTCTCTATTTTCTCTCTCTCCTCTCTCTCTCTCTCTCTCTCTCTCTCTCTCTCTCTCTCTTCTCTCTATCTACTCTCCTCTCTTTCCTCTCTCTGTCTCTATTCTCTCTCTCTCTGTCTCTCCCTACTCTCCTCTCATTCCTCTCTCTGCCTCTATTCTCTCTTTGTCTCTATTTTCTCTCTCCCTCTATTCTCTCTATCCACTCTCCTCTCTTTCCTCTCTCCCCCTCTCTCTCTATTCTCTCTCTCTCCCTACTCTCCTCTCCTCCGTCTCTATTTTCTCTATCCACTCTCCTCTCTTTCCTCTCTCTCTCTCTATTCTCTCTCTATCTCTCTTCCTCTATTCTCTCTATCCACTCTCCTCTCTTTCCTCTCTCTGTCTCTATTTTCTCTCTCTCTCCCTCTATTCTCTCTATCCACTCTCCTCTCTTTCCTCTCTCTGTCTCTATTTTCTCTCTCTCTCCCTCTCTTCTCTCTATCTACTCTAATCTCTTTCCTCTCGCTGTCTCTTTTCTTTCTCCCTACTCTCCTCAATCTCTGCCTTTATTTTCTCTATCTACTCTTCTCTTTTTCCTATTTCACCCACCTGTGCGCCGTCTTCTTCCTTTTTGCTCTCGCTAAACTTAATTTAAAGCTGGACATGGTCTGATCTTCTGACCTTCTGTTGTGGAACCTGATGCTTATCCTCCTCAGGATTTGATGCTTTTCTGCTCAGCACGGCTGTAAAGAGTGGTTACATGACGAAACATAGCCTTCAAACCAGTCTATTTAATTTAATTCTACACTCCATTCTGCATAAATTCTTGAAACTGTCCTGCTTCCTGAAATACCTGTGTTTTTTTTGTCTTTTTTTTTTTTTAAGTGTTGGATATTTAACCTGAGCTGAACTGCACTGCTGCTGATACAAGACTAGCTGGACTTTACAGGTGTTCCTAATAAAGTGGTCAGTAAATGTCTCTGGTGGACTTTTTCTTTTTTTCTTATGCTATATATATATTTAGGGAATCATAGACACTTGTGGAAAAGTTACTATTTACTCTATTTAACCTCATTTATAGCCATATTAACAAACACAGTTTGTCTGCCTAATCCCCCATTAAGCCTATATTTAAGTTAGCATTGACACAGAAAGAGAGGTAGAGAGAGAGAGAGAAAGAGAGAGAGAGAGATAAAGGGAGGTAGAGAGAGATTATGAAGAAAAAACAAGCCTGAAAGGAAGTAGCAGAGATTGCTAGTACCTCTGGTAAACCAGCATAGCTAGTACTGCTAGTACAGTTAGCTAACGTTGCTAATCAAACAAATCTAGTAAGACAGAGGGGGAGAGAGAGAGAGAGAGAGAGAGAGAGAGAGAGAGAGAGAGAGAGAGAGAGAGATTATGAAGGGAAAAAGCCTGGAATGAAGTAGCAGAGATTGCTAGTACCTCTGGTGAGCAGACATGGCTAGTACTGCTAGTGCAGTTAGCTAACTTTGCTAATCAAACAAATCTAGTAAGAGAGAGAGAGAGAGAGAGAGAGAGAGAGAGAGAGAGAGAGAGAGAGAGATTATGAAGGAAAAAAGCCTGGAATGAAGTAGCAGGGATTGCTAGTACCTCTGGTGAGCAGACATAGCTAGTACTGCAAGTACAGTTAGTTACTTTGCCAATTTTCTAGCAAACATAGCTAGTTGAAGCCTAGCATGTAAACCAAACAGCAAGTTTTCACACTAATTAGTGTTTTTTTTTTTTTTTTTTAATTGTGTTTTACTAGTTAGCTTTAGAAGCTACACCCCTTCTCCTCAGAACTAAAAGTCAGCTAATGTGAACGTCAGGTCAAAATGTCTTAGGACGAACGGATGCAAGCCGAAGCGATTCGGTCCGACCTGCTGATTGGCTGTGTGAAGGGTTTTCCCACGGTTTTCCTCACACAAATACTGTAAAACTCAAACAAGGCCACTTAACAGGTGCACGCCTCATCCGTTCCTGTTATTTGTGTTAAAGTCAGCTGAGTCGACTAAAACCGCACGGCGTCTACTTCAGCCTCGGAGCTATGATGCCTTCAGAAGAGCGCAGAGAGAAATATATGACTGGAAACAACGTGTTTTAACTTGCGGTCGGTGCTGCTGTGGGGTTTTGCTGCTTGGAGCTGTGGAATGCAAAGGCTTGTCACAGACTGATGGGTGTGTGTGTGTGTGTGTGTGTGTGTGTTGCTTTGCCTTGCCTTCCTCTATCATTAGAGCACAGCACTCACACGAAGGCATGAAGAACCACCCTGGTTGAGCTCCGTATTTTCACACTGCAGTCCCTAAATGGAGGGTTTTGCATCTTCACATTATCATCATCATTAGTAATAATTGTTTGTCTTTGTGGTTTGGGTCCTTCGCTAAATATCACTTATCCTGTTTATATATACAAAAGAATTTCTTTCCCCCCTCTCCCGAGCATTCACTCGAGCTGCGGTTTGTTGACTTTGAACGAATTTTGGGATTATTTGGAGCTTGTCGTTGTTTGTGGTCGGGAGTGTTAAGACACGTTAGAAAGATCTTGCTGGTGATGACCTGGAGGAAACGGTATATCGGTTTAGGTTTAGCGCCACGGTCTTCTCAGGGTTGACACCAGACGTGTCGTTTCTTGCTCCTATCAAAAGAAACCTTCCATTAGATTTGAAAAAAAAACCCCAAAAAACATAAAGGGTTATCTTTGTGTTTCCAGCTGCACATATCATTCTGAGTTGAAGTTGTCGCTTTTAATACAGAGCTATAGTTCTTCCTGTGGTGGAAACCATGGTTACCTAAACGTGACTGGTACGAAGATTTCAGCCCTCGCACTGGAGACTCCTTCCACAGACTTCCAAAAAACATATAATCATTGAGTGTATAACATGTAATGCCATTTTAATATAGCACTTTATCCAAAACAAAATTGTAGTAATAATGTTCTCGCTGTATGCTCATGATTTGGGGCACGTAGAAATCTGAGAGGAAGGCAGATCTTACTGATGACCTCTTCTCTTTAAGGGTGAAGGAGTTAAGCGAATTTGTAAAAAAACAAAAAAAACAAAACAAAAGCAGATATTGTCTTTGGCCTGCAGCAGTGTATTGTGGGAGACAGAAGCTGCAGGTGGTGTTCTGATGCTGTAGATAAGCAGCGTTAGCTTGAACCTTTCAAACACACTACAGAGGCACCTGACTCTGTACACTGACGTACTTCGCTGTAGGTTTGAGCGGCTGCATGGACCTCCTTCATCGTTTTCTTGTGGTGCAAACCTTATTTCATCAGAATTAATTGAGCTGTGTGCTATAATCTCAATATACTGCATAATACACCAAGTCAAGGAAGAGTTTGTTCAAAAGGAACGGCATCATGAAGTCGGGAGAAGTGTCAGGAATTGGTCAAATTTTGAACATTCTAGAGATTGGGGAAAAAAATACACCACTATGTGACCAAAAAGAAGAGCAAGAGAAGCAACCAAGAGGCTCTGAAGATAGGAGATAGACCATCAGATATTGGGGATTCCAGTAAGCTGGGCTCTAATGGTCTAAATTTGACCAAAATATAACTTTCTGGCCTTGAAACAAAGTTTGGTGGACCTTCAGAACACCATGCCTACAGTGAAGCTGTAACGATTGGTGGTGGGCACCACCGATGGCAGGGATCGAACCTGAATCTCTGCCGTAAGCTTGATGACCCTAACTATGACATGGAAACTTAGATACCTAAGATACCTTAGAGACCTCAACAAAACATGACTATTCCATAAAAAACCTGGATAACATGGCACCTGGCATCGTCCAAGGGCGGAGCTTCAGCCTCAAAGCTCTACTGGAGTGATTCCTTCCTAGTCAAAGCTCAGGCTTCAATCTGATCGAGAACCTGCGGCAAGAACATTTCCGTGTAATGGAACAATTTAGCCATTAAGACTGGACCAGGATGTGCTAAGGTGATAAATAGATATGACTGAAGACATGCAGCTGTGAATCTACCAAAATGTCAAGGCTGGAATAATCATAATCCAAATACATCACTATAAACTTTTAAAAAAGCTGATCTAGTTTATATAGTTTTATAAGTGGGGGTAAAGACTTGTGCACTGGATTTGAAAAGAGTGAAAGCCGACACCCGGGATGTGCTTTATGTTGTATTCTGCAGCGTTCTCCTCTCTTATCTATGCAGGTTCTAATCTGTCAGTATATGGGTCCAGTATCTGTTCAGTGCACTGAAACATCACAGGTTCAAACACGCAAGCCGAAAGCACATAGTTTGTGAAGGCAATTCCGACAGAAGTTGCGAGCACCTGCACTCATTTCACGTTTCCAATCAGATCTCTCTTTAAAACCAGCCACACGTGTAATCCACATGATTTTTTTTAAGCTATACGGAATACGAAGCCCGGTGGATCAAGGAGGTGGTTTACCCAAAGCAAGGCTCAGCCATTGCACTCGGGCTGTGTTAACCTTCGCGAATTACCCAAATGCAGGAATCTTCTTTGTTTAAATTCAGCAAGCAGACATTTCGAACATTTTGTCCTCAAAGTTGATGTGTTAGAGGCAGGAACAATGAGCAAGGATTTGAACGAGTTCAGACGTATCAGATCAGAGCATCTCCAAAACTGCAGCTCTTGTGGGGTGTTCCCGGTCTGCAGTGGTCAGTATCTATCAAAAGTGGTCCAAGGAAGGAACAGTGGTGACCCGGAGACAGGGTCATGGGTGGCCGAGGCTCACTGATGCACGTGGGGAGTGAAGGCTGGCCCGTGTGATCCGATCCAACAGATGAGCTACTGTTGCTCAAATTGTGAAGAATTTAATGCTGGTTCTGATAGAAAGGTGTCAGAATACACAGTGCATGACGGGTCAGGGCTGTTCTGGCAGCAAAAGGGGGACCAACACAATATTAGACAGGTGGTCATAATGTTATGCCTGGTCAGTGTATATATGCTACAACGTTTGTACTTTTCATCTGGAAATGGTTCATCTGAACTAAATGTACGTTAAATAGTTACACAACACGCATTCGTTAGGTAAAAGTTACGCATCATGTACGCTTGAGCCCCTGAAGAACTAAAACAGCGGCAGCTAGCGTATTGTAATAACTATCTAATAAGTAGCTAATGTTTCACGTGTAGCACATTGGTTTTGCTTCAACCGACGTTTGGCCGTTGAGCCGTGTAATAGGATCTGGATAACGTCCTTATTTTCTCATGATGAGTTGAACATACAGCACGAGGTGACGTATTGCACATAATTGCACAGGAGAGATAAACGACAGCATTGCGTTAAACTTGCGTAGCTACGATTTCCTGATCTTGACACAACGTCAGCTGTATATGTGAATTAATCCGACTAGGGAAAATGTTCAACAGTAAACAACAACAAAGTGAAACAGACAAATTTGGTGCTACTACTGACACCAATCCCCCCACCTACGGTATAGCTACACATAGCTACGATCAAATGAAAGTTTTGTCAGTAAAAAGTAGGGCTTTTTTTCCTAGTTGTTAAAGCTACATATCCGCTGGGTAAGGACGAATCTGCTCGCCTCAAATCATTTCCATCTGCCGAACCTTTTTGTGGACATCATCATCATCATCGCCGCCAAACAAACAAACAAATGGTGGTGTAACCGAGCTCACTTCAGTTTATTTCCGCTTGCATTGATCTGACGAAGCAAAGCGTCCTCATCTGTGAGCCCTGAAGCGGGATGATTCACGCGGCTCGGCGCTGTTGGACTGGATCGGATTGTTTCGTGCGTCTGATTGGCCTTCACACACAGGTGATTTTCAGCAGGGAGCGATTACAGGGGGCCAGCGATACAGGACCAGACACGCACACTCACATACCTACCAGACTGGAGTGTGTGTACATATGTACACACACAAACACACACAGTTCCAGATTTGTGCGAAAATATGCAAAAATGCACTGTATCTAAATTAAACGACAATAGAAATCTTCAATACAGTCATATTTTTAAACAATATTTAGCATTTTAAAGCACACCGCAAATAAATACGCTGCAATTCATCCTCCAATTTCTATTTAATCATTCATTATGAAATATGCATAAATTTAAATATGCAAATGTAAAACGGAATCAAAGCAGAAATCTAGCTTTCGGGGTTGGTGATGGAATGAAAACGGTGACATGAAAAAATATGGAATGAAGAAATCTGATATTTTGACATTTTTCCGTATAAAATCTAACGAAAATTTGGAGTTTTTGTTAAAAGTTAAGCTTGTCATTAGGGAGATTTTTGGTGATTTTGAGATTTGAAAATCGACGGATATTTAGTGATGTGACAGTGAAGTGGGCGGAGCTTAAAGTGCCCTTCAAACTAGCTAGGTTTCTAATGATGCAGTGTTCAAGAGCATCTCTGTTTGTGTTCGAGTTTTGATACGTTTTCATTCCGTTTGTTTGAAGATCATCGGCTATTTTTATTCGTAGTGTTTATTGTTAAAATTTAAGAATTATTTCTATGTATTCGCTAACTTTTAGCATAAACGATAAAACTAATAATGCAGTAGTCTGGCTCGGTTGTTTAATTTTATTCTCGTGTGTGTGTGTGTGTGTGTGTGTGTGTGTGATGGAAGGAGTGTGTACATACAGTGAACACAGCAGATCAGTTATCTTTTGAGCTTGAGTTCAGACTTGCCCCAGCGGCGTCTAACAGGTCCGGATTCCTTTTTACTTTTTCCACAAGAGACTCCTAAGGTCTGTTCTGTGCACCTGCCACGGCAAGTGCTCTCTCTCTCTCTCTCTCTCTCTCTCTCTCTCTCTCTCTCTCTCTTTCACACACACACACACACACACACACAGGTCTGAACCTGCCAAAACAACAACCTGTCCTCTAATCCCTGGTCTCTTTAGCCTGCAGGCTGTGTTATCGCTAGCCATTGTCCAGAGTCAGTGATGTAAGTTCTTTCCTCTTCTTTTGCTTCTTCTTCTTTTATTTCTTTCTGGAATTCTTTTTACACTGTTGTTTTCCGCTGCGGTGCTTAGGAAGCTGTCAGCCAACGAAACACAAATGGTCAGGGGTCACCGGGAGTCGTTTTTCAGACTAACGTAACGCGGCGTGCGGAGAGGCGCTCAGGAATGTTGCGCCGATGCGTATCTCTTCCTGAAGGTGTGAAACTGTAGTCGTGGAAGAGGAAACGTACGCATTGTGTTGAAGTCGGGGGGCAACACAGCCTCACAGTCCCACAGTCCCGGAGATCAGCTTCCTGACACGGTTCTACACTTCGTGACCGTCGCCTTCGGTCTTAATGTTGCTCTAAGAAATGACTGGAGTGTCATTTGGATACGACTTCCTGCTTCGAGAGGAAAATAATCAAACAAATCAACTTTTCAGACCAACAACACAGCCTGAAGTTATACCACAACTGTTCGGAAATTCATCAAAGACCGTGTCTTACTTTTTTTTGTCCGTTTTTAGTTACATTTACATGTTATTGTGATTAAAAATGAAAATGACCGTCACATGATAATAGACTTCCTTACAACGACCAATCAGATTCGAGAATAAAGGTACATACACCAATTTAATACAGAACACATCATGTCATACTTTTTATTTTTATCCATTTATAGTTACATTTAAGTGTTATTGAGATAAAAAAACAAAATAAAACATAGTTTATCATGTGACCATGAAAATGTCACTAGAGACTCCTTACATCGACCAATCAGATTACAGAATTCCCAAAGCAATGTATTACAGTGTACAACAATTTATGAAAGAACACGTCATGTCATACTTTTTATTTTTATCTGTTTACAGTTACATCTAAGCGTCCTCAGTGTCCTTTGAGTGAGTTAGCAGGAGACAAAACAAAAAAACGCAGTGTGTCACGTTACCAAATACGGAACACTGACACTGGAGACTCCTTCCATACTGTAACCAGATTTGGGAATTCACAGCGCTGGGGTATAAAAGGATGTAACCTGACTCTTATGCATTGTGTGTGTGGTGTAAGACCATGAACTGCTGACACACAGCTTGTGGATCCTGGCTACACCTGCAGCCCTCAGAACAAGTGTATGAGTGTCTGGGTGGGCCGTGCTCAAACCTGCCCGCGCTCCGTCTTCACTCCGCCCCCAGCACCGCAGCATACAGGTAAGGAATGCAGAGAAAGACGATCAGGTGCAGCAGGGCACGTGGCGGCATGCCGTACACAGGTAACCTGCTTCAGAGCACTGAAGTATTTTCTGCCGCTGTGGAATGCAGCGAAATCTGTCACTTCCTTCACAAAAGACATAAAAAGAGCGTAAACATTAACGCGAAATGCTTAGCAAAAGACGTGACGTGTGAAGGCGTAGGTGTTTTAAGACGTGAGCGAATGATGTGGTTAAAATCTGGGAATTTTTTTCAACATTTGGCACGAACCACCTTAACAACTGGGTGGAGATGAATAACTATAGCCTGAGGGAATAAAATCTCCCCTCTCTCCCCCTCTCTCTCTCTCTCTCTCTCTCTCTTGTTCTTTCTCTTCCTCCGCTGCTGTTTTCAGGTCTTTCTAAAAGCCTGGGTGTGGACAGTGTACTTTTGATATCTCTGTAATTCTCGTTTTTAATGTTACGATCGTCGGAGGACACGACTGAAGCGTGTTACTGCAGAAACATCCACATTTTTCTGTCTTTATGTCTCACACACACACACAATAACAACACACAACCTACTTTTCTTTCACAGTGGAGTCATATGTGACTTTAACACGCATCACACGTTGACGTTTCACACGTTTTTTGTTTTCACGTTGGTTCACACGATTCATTTACTTTAATCTCATGATTCGTTTATTTCAAATAAATCATTTTTTCATTTATTTGAACATGTTACATTTTTTCTTAAAAATGAATCATTTATTTCTTTGCAAATGATTCATTTATTTTCACATGTAATTTTTATCCCCAAAAAACTTTTTTAAAAAGATTCACTAAGGTTCATGTTTTAACTATTTATTTATTTACAAGGATTCACTATTTCTATGCCGAAAAAATTTTTTTATTTTTAAACGATTCATTTATTTTTCCAATTTGTTGTTTTTTTTTTCTTCTTGTAAATGATTCATTTTTTTCTACATGTTAATATTTATTTTAAATTTTTTTATTTTTTATTTTATTTATTTATTTATTTTTTTTTTTTCAAATGATCCATTTATATGATTCATTTTCACATCATTTTTTTTTTTAATTAATTTATTTCTGTCCATTTTGTTCGCTACAAAAGATTCATTTATTTTTACATGTTGATTTTTTTTTTTTACAAATGATCCATTTACTTTCACATATTTTTTTTTTTTACAACTGATTCACTTATTCCTTCATCAATTTTTTTCTTTTACCGCAAGTTAATTTTTCAAATAAATTCATTTATATTCATAAGATTTTTTTTTTTTTAACAAATGATTCGCATATAATTATTTTCAAAAGATTCACTTTTTTACTTCACGTCAATTTCTTATTACAAACGATCCATTAATGTTCACATGATTTTTGAGGATTCATTGCCTTTCGAACGCGACGTATGTCTTGCAAATGATTCATTTATTTGGGCGTTCATTTATATTCTTTCAAATGACTCTTTCGTGTTTGTGATTCGTTTTTCAGAAAGCAGCTCACGATTCATTGATCGTTTAACACACGTGTGGGAAATTGTTATACTTATTCTGTGTGCCTTAATGAGAAGAAGGATCATTAACAACATCCTCGTTTACCTTTATTTAGGTTTTCGCTCACTCGAATGATTTATGAATCGTTGCTGCTGCTTCCCTGTTATCTGGAGCCACTTTTCACTGGAAGTTATGTTAATGTTACCCCTTTGGAGAGGACAGGGATATTATTTACTGTCCACAAGCCAAGCACAAGATTTAACCGAGAGGCTGTAGAAGAGTTTGGGGAAGGGGAGGTGGTGTTGGTGGTGGGGGGAGTTAAGAGGGGTGGTGGATTTGGGAGAAACAGTCGAGGGGGCCCATCTCAAATGTTCATTTTTCCAGAATGTGTGTGTTTTTGTTGTCTTAAGTTTTCCTTGGTGGCGGCGAACAAAGTGTTCCACTGTGGAGTGAGCCGTGGGCCTGCAGACACAGTGTCTGTGCTGGGAGTTCCTGTCCCAGGCCCAGATCCCACAGACCCACAGCAACCAGGACAAGGTCAAACGGCTCCAACCGAACGCCTGCCTTACCTCAGCGGACCGGCTTTCGGCTTCTCCGCAGGAGGAAAAAAACGAAGAAAGGAAGCAGGCTGCAGACAAGGAACCGAGCTCCGAATGGACTTTTTCTGTACAAGAAAGTGAGTCACTGTCGATCCGGTGATGACATATTTCTAGAACCTTCACCTTCAGGAGGTAAGGAGTCTCCAGTGACAAGTCTGAGCTGAAGGTGGAGCATCACGGCAGATTTGACGTCTTCAGACAGACGACTCGATGCTTCTTTCACGGGATATTAAATACAAAAAAAATTAGAAATTATTCACAAATTGCTGTTGAGGAAAAAAATATATTCAGGCAAAAATATTGTGGAAAAAATAAAAATAAAAATAAATAGAAATATTTTGGAAAAAAAGAAAACTGTGCGTTGCAGCACCCTTCAGTGAAGTATGAATAAAAATACAGTCTGACCTGGTTTAAAAAAAAATAATAAAAAGGTCACCTGACCAAATTCACCTCTACGAATAATATAGAACATCCCAATTCCACGAGTTCACAATTCAGTTCGTAAATTTCTTGACGATCCTGAGAAGTTCTTATTCTTTTCTGATTATTTTTAGCGTCTTCCTGCCGTAATCACGGAAGCTACTTGAAAAAAGTTAGCTTTTTTCCCCCCTTCTATGCTACTCGTTAACCCTAAGTAGTCAAATGAAAAAAAAAAGACCTGCCATTTTTTTTATTTGTGTTGTGTCGAGATTATCAGCCGTCAGGAATTCCAACGCCGGCTGCTGTCGATAAGAGCAGCTGCAGAAGCTGGAGATTACGACAGAGCACGCAGGCGGTGCTATCAGATACAGGAGACACTTTGAAGAGGTTCCTTTACCGGCTTTGATCTCTAATAGACTTTTTTTTGTCCTGACTAGACGCTTTACATTACACGGCAATCACGTATTTAGCCACGTGGTAACATTTGTGGGATCGACGCTGTAGCTATCTTCAGCTACTTAGTTACTGCACTGCACTCACAATACGACAAGTGTCGTGTAAATAAAAACAAACAAATAAATAAATAATCTGCGCCGGAAAAGAAAAGTCGGCTGTGGATTTGAGGTTTGTGTGTGTATTTGTGGTTGTGTGGAAGTTGTATGTGTGTGTGTGTGTGTGTGTTTGACTTCACACATCACCTCAAGCTAACACGACCCACCCCTATATCTCCGGTCTGAGGGGTGGTGTCATCTCGCATCAGCCTGACGCTATCTGTGTGTTCGTGAGGGAGGATCTGGACATCACGCCGTCGTGTCGCCGATGATCCGAGGCTGTCCAGGGAGCTTCTTCACCAAGCACCGAGCCATAAAATCCACATAAAAGTGGTAACGTCCCATCAGTGCATCCTCTAGTAAAGGATGAGGCGTGTCAGCAAAATCCTAACACAGAGAGGAAAAGCAGACCTGAGCTAACGTAAGGCTGGGAATAAAACCCGGGCTCTGAAGAATGTTCCGGATTTCTATTCGTTTTCTTCAGGCACGTGTTCCCCAATATCTGTTCTCCTGGATGCTGATTTGTTCAGAAAAAAATTTAAGATATTACAATGACCACTGTGTAATACCTAAGATTTCTTTTTAAATATATAGTTATGATGTAATCAAAACTCCGCCTCCTAGAATCTACGATAGCCAATGAAATTCATCATCGTGTTCAGGTCAGGAAACTGGTCAGCTAGCTAACGTTTCATCCTTCTGTGAAAAAAACTCAACAGCTTTGTTCTGATATGGTTGTGCCGTTGCTTTGGAGTGACTCTGGAAGTGTTTCATTCCTGACATTCCGTGTTCCAGGAAAAACGTTTAACTCGTCACTTCTCCATCTTAGAAATCGCGGATTTTATTCATGTTTCACGTCTTTTGGCTCGGTTTGATGTTTTCACAGCAGAACATCAACAATAATCTCTCTGGTTGACGTCGAACACCGGATTCTGCTGCGCTGGTTTTTCTAAACAGTAAAGAAGGAGGGCGGAGTCATGGGATCCTGGGGGCGTGTCTGAAAGATGACTGACAGGAGGAATGTTTTTGGAATGGAATGGTTTTGGTTCTTCGTGTTGTCCAGAGGTTTGAAGGAAGGAAGGAAGGAAAAAAGGAAAAAAGGGAAGAAAGAAAGAAAGAAAGAAAGAAAGAAAGAAAGAAAGAAAGAAAGAAAGAAAACAAACAAACAAACAAAAACAAAGTATCAAAGGAGAAACAACAAAAACAAATAAAGAAACACAAGAGAACACAAAGTAAGAAAAAGGCAGAAAGAAAGAAAGAAAGAAAGAAAGAAAGAAAGAAAGAAAGAAAGAAAAAAATATCAAAGTAGAAACAAGAAAACAAATAAAGAACTTCAGAAAAAATGGATAAGGAAAAAGAGAAAAAAAGAAAGAAAGAAAGAAAGAAAGAAAGAAAGAAAGAAAGAAAGAAAGAAGGAAAGTTTGGAACAATTCTTCGCATTTCTCAGCTGTAAAGCTTGAGGGTGGAGTCATGGGCTCTTGGGGGTATGTCTATAAGATGATTGACAGGAGGGATGTAAAGAGGCCATGGAGCACTTGGTTATTATTGTTTATTTGGTTCATTTTTCTTGGATTTGGTTCTTCATGTTCTCCTGATGTTCTCATGTTGTTTGTGAAAGATCTTCCTGTTTCTTCTCTAAACGTTCTGAGAGCTGAAGATCTGAGTGACTCAGAGCTCCATGAGGAAATGTTCCTCACCATCGTGTCTGAGCAAGAGCTGCAGCGCTGAGGAGCACCGTCTGAGCCACGTCCTCATGAGTAAGATCTCCGACAACCTAAACCTCTCACACACACACACACACACCCCCCTTACATACTCATCATAACAGCTGAGTGAGCACCTGCTCTGTGTGTGTGTGTGTGTTTTTCTGCTCCTGCTACATTCCTTTGTGTTGTGGAAAACATCTAAATGCTCCCCAGAGTGACAAAATTCCACAAAATTGCTTAACATTTTTTCCCCACATAAAAATAGTTCGGTGAAATTTACTGAATCATCTATGGAAGTATAACAGTGCCAAAATTCCTGAAAGCAAAATGGCATATTGAATCACATGAACTGAATAAAAACTTGTCACAAAAAAGAAGTTTGAATTTTTCTGCTTTGCAATTTGATCTGAATGAAAAAAAAAATCCTTACAGCATTTACAAAAAAAATACAATCTTCATTATTTTTCAGCCTCACAAATTCAGGTCTTCACATCCGGGCTATTACAGGAAGAGCAATGGATTGCCGATTTCTCGGGTCCGTGTCGCAGGGCACTTTAAAGTGTGCATCCTGCTCCCTGTGCAGTTTACTTCGCGGGGAACCATTCATTCGTTCTTTGTCTACCGCTTATCCGATCTATTCTCAGGTCACGGGGAGCCTGTGTCATCGGGCATCAAGGCAGGATACACCCTGGACAGAGTGCCAACCCATCACAGGGCCCCACACAACGGACAATTTAGTCCGTATACCAATTTAATCAACCTACAATGCATGTTTTTGGACCAGGGGAGGAAACTGGAGTACCCGGAGGAAACCCTCGAGGCACGGGGAGAACATGCAAACTACACACACACGGTGGAGGCGGGACTCGAACCCCCAACCCTGGAGGTGTGAGGCAAACATGCTAACCACCAAGCCACCGTGCCCGCGGGGAACCACTTAAAATTAAAGTAGTTTTATTAATTAACAGGGCAGTATGAGTTATTTTAGTGTACTGTTAATTTGTCCATTGTACTCAGAGCTGTTTCTCCGCTGCAGGTTAATTACAAGAGCCGTGTTCCAATCGGCAAGCGGTTCCCCGCGAAGTAAACTGCACAGGGAGCAGGATGCACACTTTAAAGTGCCCTGCGACACGGACCCGAGAAATCGGCAATCCATTGCTCTTCCTGTAATAGCCCGGATGTGAAGACCTGAATATTAATACCTGAATTTTTAAAAAAAAAATTTGAAGTCTAATAGGCTTTTTTTTTTGTCCTGACTAGACGCTTTAAAACAGTACATGACAATCACGTATTTAGCCACGTGGTAACATTTGTGGGATCGACGCTGTAGCTATCTTCAGCTACTTAGTTATTACTACTTAGTTATCTTCATCTTCTAGTTACTGCACTGCACTCACAATACGACAAGTGTCATGTAAATAAAAACAAACAAACAAATAAATAAATAATCTGCGCTGGAAAAGAAAAGTCGGCTGTGGATCCCTATATCTCCGGTCTGAGGGGGTGGTGTCATCTCGCATCAGCCTGACGCTGTCTGTGTGTTCGTGAGGGAGCAAGATGCACACTTTAAAGTGCACTGCGACACGGGCCTGAGAAATCCATTGCTCTTCCTGTAATAGCCCGGATGTTAAGACCTGAATTTTAATACCTGAATTTTTTTCAACCTGAATTTGTGAGGTTATTGTATTGTGAGGTTGTATTTTTGTTTGTAAATGCCGTAAGGATTTTTTTTTTCATTCAGATCAAAATTTTTTATTCGGTTCATGTGATTCAGTATGCCATTTTGCGTTCAGGAATTTTGGCACTGTTATACTTCCATAATCATCATTTTGGGAAAAAAAAAAAAAAAAAGGTTAAAAAGTGAATGTTGTACAAGTTGAAAGTCTGACCCTGAAATCAGCTGGACGGGTCAAGCCCTGA
>JAUCMX010000003.1:31425373-31480373 GCA_033459395.1 Hemibagrus guttatus | reverse complement strand
TTAAAATTAGGAATATAATATTTGAGTTCATTGTATTTTTAAATTACTTATTTTTTTAGAAATATTTTTTTCATTAGGAATGTAATATTTTAACAAATTTTATTAACTGTATTTTTTATTTATTTATGTTTGGAATTAACTTTTTTGGGTTTTTTTTAGGAAAGCAATAATTTAACAATTATTTATTCATTCATTTATTTATTTATTTATTGGAATTCCTTTTGGTCTTTTTCTTTTTTAGTAATATATTTTTTTCTTTTTTTCATACCTTTTTACCTATTATTATAATTCATCGTATTTTCTTTTTTATTTTTTGGAATACTTTTTTTTTTTTTTTTTTTTTTTAACCAGATGTAATATTCCTTATCTGTATATTTTAAGAGTATTTTTTGTTTGTTTGTTTTTGAAGTCACTGATTTTGATTGCTGTGCCAGTAAAAGGATTCTGGTGAAGCAGCTGTTAAAAGCTAACACGAGCGTGAGAAAGCTGAATGTTTGGCCTTAAACTCACAGAGCTTCCTTCAGGGCTTTTTGTGGGGGGCTGAGAGAAAAAAAAACAATTCTCTCTTTCTCGCCAGGTCAGACTTGACTCATCACACTGTGGTCAGGCAGAGAGAGAGAGAGAGAGAGAGAGAGAGAGAGAGAGAGAGTGAGGGTGAGAGTGAGAGTGAGAGTGAGAGAGAGAGGAGAGAGAGAGAGAGAGAGAGAGAGAGAGAGAGAGAGAGTGAGTGAGTGAGAGAAAGAGAGAGAGAGAGAGAGAGAGAGAGAGAGTGAGTGAGTGAGGAGAGAAGAGAGAGAGAGAGAGAGAGAGAGAGTGAGAGTGAGAGAGAGAGTGTGAGTGAGAGAAAGAGAGAGAGAGTGTGAGTGAGAGAAAGAGAGAGAGAGAGTGAGTGAGTGAGAGAAAGAGAGTGAGTGAGTGAGAGAAAGAGAGAGAGAGAGAGAGAGAGAGAGAGAGAGAGAGAAAAGTCAAGGGATTCATGATTCTTAAATCAATCTAAAAATTCAAAAGTGCAAAAGTATTTGAACCCATCTATGTATACACTAAGATATTAAGAAAGAAAGAAAGAACAAATGGAAGATGAACAACAACAAGAATAATGGAAGAAGAAAACCCGAGAGAAAGGACTAAAGGAAAAAAAGAAAAAAAATTAGAAAGAAAAATTTATCAAGTAAAAAAGCAAGAAAGAACAAAAATGAAGAAAATAAAAACGCTAAAAAAAAATTAAAGGAACGTAAGAACTAGAAGCAAGAAGGAGCACTGAGAGAGATAAAAAGGAAAGAACTAAAAAAAAAAGCCAGAAAGAAAGAAATAAAGATTAATAAGAAAGTCTTAAGAATAATAAAAGAAAGAAATAAAAAGAACCAAACAAAAGAATCAAATAAAAAAAAAAACAAGAAAACAACGAAGGAATGACAAGAAAGATGGAAAACTAAGCAAGCAGAAGAAAAAAACGATGCAAAGAAAAAGAAAAGAATTAACAGAGGAAAGAAAGGGAACTTATCAAGTCAGAAAGGAAGAACGAACAAAGGAAAGCGAGAGAGAAATAAACAAAAACAATAAACGATGGAGGTAAAGAAGGAGAAGCACAATTTGCCCTTAGATGAGTAACGAGGTTGAGGATTGCACTTTGAGAAAATATTCATGCTTAATAATAATAATAATAATAATAATAATAATAATAATAATAAGGTCTACACTTCAGGGAATAATGTTTTTCAGGAAATTCAGATGACAACTTCCTGCTGAGGGAACAAAACAAAATGGAGGGTTTTTTTAAGAAGTTGTATCAAGATCTCATGCTTTAATATTTTTATTTTATTTTTTTTTAATTAATATATATTTATTTGTTGAACCGCCCTAACCAAAGCCGCTGGCTGCTACAAGTTATTCCGGAAAAGTCCTGCTGAACACCAGCATTGTGCGCTATCTATCTAACTCCACGTTTCATCACCTGGAATAGTTGGTCCGTGAGTCATAACCCCTCTTTAAATACAAGTCTCTTTAAAAATGTTCATACCCCAGAGGCTAGGAGACAAGTGTTCATTCATAGCAGCTCCTAAACGTCCAAACGCTCCTTCACACTCTTGGTAAAATGGTAGCGCAGAAGTGGACTTGGTGGCCTGTATGAAAGAGCGCTATTCAAATACAGTCATGAGATCCGACTTTATGACCGAGAGCACATGGTATTAATCGAATCATCTACAGAGTTTTGCCGTCGCTCCTCTGCACAGGATGTCCTGGAAATAAAATAAAAAAAAGGAGCCAAGGCGTTTGGAGCAAATGGCAGGGAAGTGAGACATACATAGGGAGGAAGTGTGACATTTTTTGGGGACTTGAACAGGTTTGTAAAAAGAGCAAGCTGAGGCAGAGATCTGAGTCTCCAAAAATGCATTATCACTTTCCATATTAGTCTGCAAAGAGATTTGATTCGTTTGAATCAATCAATTTGATTCATTCAAATCAATCAATTTGATTCATTCAAATCAATCAATTTGATTCTTCTCCTTGATTCGTCCAGACGTCTCCCGCACACACACACACACGTGTCCTGTCGCCTTTTTCACGGCTTGGATATTCCTCACCGCTTAGTCACAAGAGGAAACCAGGCCTGGAAAAATGAGCGGAACATCACCGCCTTATGAATCAGGTGAATGCTTAGTGAGTCAAATGACTGCTGTAGCAACAAGCGAACAAGTGCTGGCATTGTGACTCCGAGTTAAAACACATGCCACCTGTAATTTTCTGGAGGTTGGACCTGGCTGCAGGGCACATGGGAAACTTCTCTAGTGCACTTTAGGGGTTGTGTTCACGTTAAGCTGCGTGTTGGTACAAGACTCGACTCTCCGAAAGCAGTCACATACACACACACACACACACCTTCTGCGCTACGATTAACATTTTACACCTGCGCTGATTTCGGTTCCGAGATTCAGTGGGAAGAGAGGAAGGTTTAAAAAATAACAGGAAGTTTTTTTATTCATAAAGTGTATAAAAAAAACCCCAAACAAACAGGACGTACAAAAAAAACAAAACAAAAAGACCCATTCCACTTAAATGCATAGATACGAACAATATACAATCATTTCAGTCACACGTACATTCAGATACGTATAAAAAAATAATCGATTAGAAAAGCTCTGAGAAAAGCGCTGCTGAGAGTCCGATTGTCACGGCGTGATCATCCGCTTCGCTTTTAAATACTTTGCACTTGTTCCCTCTACGACGATGGCTTTTTGGTCCTGGAGTCTTTTTTTTTAATTTTTTTGGTCGTACGGCTGCTATTCGATGAGCTAACCGTGAAATATCCCGTAACGGATAACGTTCGGCTTGAGGTTATCGCTCGGGCCTCCGGCGGTGATTGAGCGGAGCAGTAAACCTTTCCTTACAGTACACAAGGATTAAAAAATAGGCCAAGACGGAGGGGAAAAAAGGAAAAAAAAACCAGTCAGAATACTGTTTACAAATAGGAAGCACATGATGGAGCGCATGATTTAAAAAAAAAAAGAAAAAAATTTGAACTGTCAGTCACACGCGCCCCTGGAATTAGGAATACTGTGTGTGGAAATTGAGCAAAATTGCAATTTTTAAAGGCACTGTGAATTTCCAGAGCAGAGTTTTGTTTGTTTGTTTTTTTTGGGTTTTTTTTTGAGGGTGGAGGTGGTGGGGGAGGGGAGGGGAGGGGGGAGGGGAGGGGAGGGGAGGGTGTGTTGTTGGGATGGGGTCAGTGGGCGACGCAGCATCCCGACTCCTCGTGCTTGTGCAGGAGAGACATTCTGGAGAAGGTTTTGGAGCAGTTCTTGCACTGGTACTTCTTCACGTCCGAGTGCGTCTGCAGGTGAGCCCTGAGGTTGGATCGGTCAGCAAACGCGCGGCTGCAGTGGGAACATGAGAATGGCTTCTCGCCTAGAAACACACACACACACACACACACACACACACATATTTCAGTCAGTTGTAGTGCTAGATGTGATTTACAAAGATAAGTGTAGGATGAGGTTCTGGATTTTACTTGACGTGGCTTTAATAAAGCGTGGCGGATTTAGTGCATGCGCTTTTGTGTGTTGGACTCACCTGTGTGTGTGCGGATGTGTCCCTGTAGCAGCCACGGGCGTGAGAAAGCCTTGCCGCAGAGCTTGCAGACGCACGGCAGTGTGTGTGTCCGTATGTGCATTTTGAGCGCGCCGAGGCTCACGTACTCCTTCTCGCAGTACTTGCAGCTGAAGGCCTTGCGCACGTGAGCGTCACAGTGCAGCTGCTTGTGCTTGAGCAGGCCCGCGTACGTCGAGTACGACTTGTGACACAGAGCGCAGCGGAACTTCTCCGTCACATCCGAGCCGCCGGTGCTGGTGGTGGTGATGGTGATGGAGGCCGGCTGCTCGTGCTCGTGTTCGTGCTCGTCCTCGTCGCTCCTCGGCATCTCGTGGCTGTCCTTGGGAGACGGGTATCCCGACACGGGCGAGAGGTCGGTGGGAAGCGGCGACGGCGGAGAGTCGCTCGCCGTCCACATGGTGATGGGGCTGTACATCACCGGGCTCAGGACCTCGGGCTGCGGGATCACGGGCATCACCAGGCTTTTGAGGAGATGCTGAGACACGAATGCTGCAAACGGCAAAAACGTGCACGTGTCAACAATCAGCAACAAATATAACAAGGTTACTTGTGTTGTCTTGCTGCACCTCGAGGACACCTGTCAGTCAACAGCAACGAAATGGAAAAAAGGGGTGCTGCGCAGTACGGTCACTCGTCACTCATAGGGTACTTTTAAAGGGATCTGTTTGGGTTATCTTTAACCCTTTACACTAAAAACAGTCCATTTATGAAGCTTAAAGCATATTAAAAGATACACCAGTGCGTGAAAGGTACAGGTTTGTCAGTTTCAGAGTGTACACTCTCATTAAACACGTGATCATGGGACAATTAAGGTTATTTATTTATTTTTTAACTTTACTTCAATTCAGAAGCATTAAGAAATCAGTAGTGCCCTCAGACGTAGCTTTAGCATACATCTTTCACCTAGAAAGTGTATTCCGGTCATTTTTAAGGGTACATTATGTTTCCTGGACACACGGACGTGTTAAAAAAAAAAAAAGAAAAAAAAAAAAGGTACTCTGTGTGCGTGCCACTTCAGCAAGGTAACGTACTACTTAAAAGGTACTTTCTAAAAGAGCTCGAGGATGAAAACACTGTTGTTGGGTTCCACTATCGATCCTTTAATGGGTTTTATTCTCATAACACAAGAACGAAAATCTGTTCACGGGGTTTATATCTGTTCATGACAGATCACATGACTAGGTATTTGGAGAAGACTGGGAGAAGAGTTCAGCAAGTGTTAAGGCTCAGTGTTAAGGCTCAGTGTTAAAGTTCAGTGTTAAGGCTCAGTGTTAAGGCCTTTTTAGTGTTAAGGCTCAGTGTTAAAGTTCAGTGTTAAAGTTCAGTGTTAAAGTTCAGTGTTAAGGCTCAGTGTTAAGGCTCAGTGTTAAGGCTCAGTGTTAAGGCTCAGTGTTAAAAGGGGGCAGGTTAACCTGTTGACAGGGGCCAGGGTTCCTGTTAAGTTTCCCGTTCTTTTTTGGGGGGGAGTTGAAATGCTTTTTGACGAGAAACGAGCGCGGCATCTTGGACCAGTTTTCCCAAGACAAGAAGGCAAATATAACGGAAAAAGCCGAAATCCCCCGCAGCAGGTTAAATCCTCACAGCGCGCTCCGACACACAGACATCCTCCCTCACCGAGGCGCAAAAACTTCCACAGAGCCGCTAGAGCGCCATCAAATACTCCCTAATCAGGTGCAGGGGGCGGGGCTTACGCTTATTTACATAAGCCGACGTCCGGCTGTGTCCAATCAGGTGCCAAAGGCGGCGTTTAACTCAGGAAGTTATTTACATAATGGCGTTTTTGGTCATCCTATTGGCACGCATTTCTCAATGGGAGGAGCTTACGGAACAGGTAGAGAAAGAAGACAGGTGTTTTTCTCTCTCTCTCTCTCTCTCGCTCTTTTTTTTTTTAAAGTAGAAGAAGAAGAGTTTAAAGGGTTCGTGCAAACAAAAAACAAACAAAACAAAAACAAACAAAACAACAAGAATATATCACATATAGACGGCTATACCTATAATGGCAGTGCTTGTCTTTCATTTGAAACATTTCACATGATTTTCTTTCTTACTACTTTAGTTTTTGTCAGCTTGATCACGTGATTCACGCGTGTTTACATTTTCACCCTTATAGCCCTATAACCAAGAATATTTAAGAATATTCTTAATATAAAATATTAATTTCTAAAATATTAAGAATATTTCACAGCCCTTCACCAAAACCTTCACTATAGTTTGACCGCATGATGTAATAATAATAATAATAATAATAATAATAATGTTTAATAACATTTACCAAATATTTTTAAAAACAACAACAAAAAAAAAAACCAACTGAAACCTATTTTTTGTTGTATGAATGTAATTATGCATCATTTTACTGTTATTCAGATAGCCTATGAGGTCACTTCCTGGTTTTAGACGATCACGAGCAGGTGAGTCTGTTAATAAAAGTGCACTAGCGCCCTCTGGTGGTCACATCAGCACCAACCCCCCCCCTTCCCCCGACATCCCGGTGGAAATGCCACTATGCCACGTGTTTGATACGTTTTGGGTTTTTTTTTCTCATTTTAAAAAGCAAAATTTCTCCGGAAATATACACAGTTTGTTGTTTTCCTGCTCACACGTTACCTGATGGGATGGGAACCAGGAGACCCATCCTGGTGTTTTTCTTTGTTGCTGTTGTTGTTACAATAAACCACAACCCTACTTTATTAACATTATTTTATTTATTATAGAATTGTAATAGTCACTTAAAAATAAAGTTTTGTGACAAGTGTGTTGCTTTGGTGTAAAGTTCGAGAACAATAAAAAAATTACACATAATATTACTGTATACTTCTGAACAATGAGCAAAATATTCGATTTTTATATATATATATATATATATATATATATATATATATAAAATTATAATATATAATATATATATATATATATATATATATATATATATATATATATATATATATATATATATATAATTTTTTTATTTTACAGTAAAAGCGATCTCTGACTACAAACACTTTAAATTAAATAAAAAGCAGGGGATAAAAACACCACCATGAGCAGGATGGAGGTGCTCCAGAACCACATCTGAGTCATCTTCGTGTCTGATTTAACGCAAAATTATTTTTTTTCATTAAAAAAAATTCAATAAAAAAATTCATTCAGTGGAACAACTTTAAAAGGACAAATTTTTTAAGTGAATTTCAGAATTTTGGTAGCATCAGGTCCGCTGGTCTGTGACGAACTGATGATCAGATTTTGTCGTACAAGCAAAACGTTTTAACATGGACAATATTTATACATATATTATATACTGTAAATAGTGATCTAGGAATAGTGTCAAATCTTCATTATTGAATTTTCAAGATGTTTAATATTTTCCTTTTTTGTCTTTTTTTTTTTTTTTTTTAAATTCTCAAAAATTTTTTTTTTTTTTTTTTTTTTTCCCCAGTTTGAAATAAAAAACAAAATCCAAATTTTCTAGTGTGGTCTCAAGTTTATTTATTTATTTATTTATTTATTTATTTATTTATTTATTTATATTTGACTCATTCATCACTGCTTCCTGTCAGCATCTATCCTAATTCTAAGCATCTGAAGTCACATGTTTGTCCACATGTGGCACATGTTTGGTTCATGTTTTTCCCACATAATAATAATAATAAAAAAAATCATTTCCCACATATTTTCTCGAGGCCTTATTTTATTATTTTAACTAAAAAAACAAAAAAAATTTTAACGGACACGAAGATTTTACGAAACACGATTTCATCTGATATTTTCACCGATTCATTTTGTTCATGAAATTTCGTTGAAAAATTTTTTGGGTGATTTTGAAAAAAAAAAAAAAAAGTGACTTCTTGATAATGATTCATCTATTTAACATATTTGGGGGGGAAAATGAATGCAAATCAGTGTCACATATTTGTTTAGTTTCATCTGATTCATTTATTTGCTCGTTGATTTGTTTTTCAACGATTCGATTTTTTTGCGTAATTTTTACAAATGCTTCCCTTTTTTTTCCATTCTTTTTTTTAATTTTTTTAACAACCCTTATTACCTGCTGTGATTTCATTTTCCACACAGTTCATATTTTTTCTTCTTTTGTACAGTTCTTTAAATGAGCCAGTGAAGGCTCTCGGGCATTAGGAAACCTCCTTAATTAAAACAACACACTAAACAGATTTGCTATCTCTCTGCAGTAGGAATGGAGCTGGACTTGTTATCTACCAAATCCAATTACCAGAGACGTGAGATGGCTTGGCCGTTGCACGACGGCATATTTCTAACGTTTCTGCATCTTTGGTATAACATGCGGTGCTCAGAATCAGATAGCTATTCTTCTCCTGAGGAGAAATATGAACATCTGGTATTAGAGCCTGTGAAAATGATTTGCATTAATGTTAATGTATTACTGGAATACGTACGCTGTAAACACAGATGCGGAATAATATCATGTTTTCCGGAATTTTCTGCTTTGTGCTTTGACGTTTTTCATTCTTATGCGTGCATCATCTTGGGGCTTGTAGTGCGGATTCTCAAACGCCGACGATCACAAAACGTGTGCAGTCACTGATACGGTGATGTTTTCCCGTGATGTAAGTTTAAGGAAGGAGTCTCCAGGGTCAGTGTCTGAAATAAAGCTCTAATAAAGTTTTCAGCACACAGGAGTTTACCTTTTCAACCCGCACCTCAAGGCACAGGGCAGCTAACGCGTGCATTCTGCCCTCTTCCGCATACACGAGCTCGGCGACGCGTACAATTGGCTAGTGACTGAAAGATTATGTCCCTCCCATTGCTCTCTAAATAACTATAAATAGATAAAATACTTCACCTATGACCTCTCGCTCTTTAATAGGTAGAAAATGGTTAGCAGTGAGGTCACTTCTTGTCATGGTGCAACTTCTCGCTCACTAACCGTAACTCAGCGTCCTGCATTGCATTCTGGGAATTCGAGTCCAATGTATGTAGTGTCCACTATATCTACGTTAGATTTTTCGTCAATACTTCGTTCCCCCCCCCACCCCCACGCACACACACACAAGCTAACAGTGAAATGTGACGTGATCGCTATCATTCAATTCTCAGAGCAAAATCTCCTCCTGCAAGAAAAAAAATATAAATTTTTTTTTTTGAGTTTTGTTTCAGGGTGGAATTTTTAATCTTATAAACTGATATTATTAATAAAAATGTCTAAAACTGACTGACATTTTGTTTTAGCCAGCAACAACATACTTTTTTTTTTTCACCAATGATTTATTTTGCTTCGTGATTTTTCCTTTTTTTTAATTAATTTATTTATTTTAATTTTTCCTTTTTTTTAATTCATTTATTTTATTATTTTTTTTAAATAAACACAAGTCTTCTGTCTTTTTGCTTCACGATGAAGATCTGAAAAATGATCTGAAAAAAAAAGCAAACAGAAAAAGTTTTTCCACATGTAGTGCGTGTTTTTACTTTTCCACATGATTTTCCAAAAATGTCTTTTTTTCACGTGTGATTTCACGTGTTGCACTCAGTACAGGTGATTTCATTTGATTCTTGTTTTTTTTTTTGTTTTTTTTGCCTTACCAATGAATAATTTTGTCGCAGAAATTTCTAAAAAAATGTTTTATATTTCTTTTTGTCATGTCGTTTTTTTTTTAGACACTTCACGTTTGGCTTCTCAGCTTTTTTTTGACGCGTTAGCACGGTTTTCTTTTTCCACGTAGTTAAAAAAAATGTACTTGATTAATTTCTCACACGTGATTTCTTGAAACGGTATTTATTTATTATTTCATTTAACATATATATTTGAAAAGCAAATTAGTTAGAGTCATGTTTTTTTTTTAATCCACATAATTTTAAAAAATTCTCACACGTGCTTTTTTGAGACAGTACTCATTTATTCATTTTATTTAACATATATATATATTTGAAAAGCCAATTAGTTAGTGACGTTGTTTTTTTTGTTTTTTCAACACATGATTTCATTTGATTGATTAAAAAAAAATCTTTTTTTAATCAATTTTTTTGAAAAAAAAAATTTTTTTTTGGAATTTTTAAAACCAGGAATTAATTTTGTCACGTGATTTATTTAAAAAAAAACAAAAAAACAAAAAAACAAACGTTATTATTTGACGCTGTAATTTTCCAAAATTTATTTATTCATTTTTCCCTCCAACTTGATTCATTTTTCCCGTTTGCTTTCACATGGAGCACAGATTTTCTAATTCATGCATCATGAAATGCATTTTAATTAATTAATGAATGAATTAATTAATTATTTTACACGCCTCTTACCGCCGGTCTGTTTCAGAAGGTGATAAAATAGCCGGTTGTGAGCGTGCAAGCGGTGCTGAGAGTGTTGCATCCTGTTGCTCGGTATATGACTCATGCAATGTGAGAGGATCGTGTTCTTTTATTCATATTTACAGGGAGAATATTATATGTGGCGTGCAAAAACAAACCACGACGATTTTTTTGTGGGGGTTTTTTTCCTCCCTGATTTGTGAAGGAACGTCTCTTTAGCTTTTTCTTGCCAATAAATAAATAAATAAACACACACAAATAAATAAATAAACAGTGATGAGATGTTTCTCAGGTTACGCAAAGCTGCGAAAAAAACCAGTTTACGCAGCAATAATTAGAAACAAACATTCATCTTCGCTAAATGACTAAAAAGAAACAAAAATCGCCGTTTTCTGCGGTCAAAATGTATTTGCAGTCCTTAATCCACACACAATCCACGTTTCTTTCTCTCTAGTTTTGTACTAAACTATGATGTTTTCTCTATTTTCTGATATCAAGACGATAAACTCAACCGACCGAAAGCCCAAGCGATCGCAGGCGTCTGAGTTCACGAATCCGCCCCCTGTCACAATTCCAACCAATCAGCACAAGACAAGTATGAGTGACGTACGGCTGAGCCAATTAGCTCTTTGAACGACAAACCACTCAATAGATGGGCGGAGTTTAGTGAACTCCATTGAAAATTGGTCAATTATGGAGGAGTTATTAAACGTTATTGATGACTATTAAATCACTGAAAGGTCTTTTTAGCGTAAGGTTGGTGTTTGTGTTTTTATGAAGAATGTTTGCATTCATTTTAAACACAGTTGTAGAGTTAATAAGAATGAAGTCATTTGAAGGGAATAAATGTGTGTGTGTGTGTGTAGATGCTGAGAGTGTGAAGATAAATGATTTCTGTATTATATGCATTAATTGTATATTAAAAAACATGTTTTAGAAAGTGCAGGCTGCTTATACAGGCACTTACTAAGGGACCACTCCACCTGGGTTAGAAAAAACTCTTTTTTCTGTCTCACTGGGCTTGCTGTTATAGTATCACTCTATCCACTCCAGGTGAGGTTATTGATTATTGATTACAGGAGAACTCCAGGGACCTTTAAACTGAGGCACTGACTCTGATCTTAACATCAGTCTCAACATCGAGACTCTCAGCAAAACATGCAGACAGCATAGAGGAGGAAAAAAAAACCCCTATATTATATATGTGTATGTATACACAGATAACTTTACAACTTATCTCATGCTTTTCTCATGGTGTAGCTTACAAACTAACGTTGGCTAATGTTAGCAGCAGAATTACACGTCACAGTTAATGGAGCTAGCTGCTTAAAGAAGGAGTCTGTGGCAAAGTATATATTAGCAGTTAATTAATTGTTAATGAATGCATTAATTATTGAATCTTTTTAAAGAAGCAGAGGATCAGTAACACTGACACACATTCGCTCCTCAAAGCATCCGCGATTATGCAGCGTGATGTGTCCGGATGTGAAGCCCAGATGTTGCTTTGCTCAGCTGTAGTATTTTGGATCTGTTAAAATACCATGTCAGGAATAATGTGTCCTGCTAAGTACTGGAACAATTTAGCGCAAAAACAAGACAGTCCTTGCTGCAGTCCAGGTGTGAGGCTGGATCTGATCCAATTTCTGCTCTAAGCACCTAACCTTGCTTTACAACTTGAAACACAGCAGGAAACACACTCCACTCCCAGGACTTTTGGCTCGACTCCATTCTGGGAAGGAGAGACTGGATCAAGCCCAAATCCACCCTCAGGACTTATGGCTTGACTCTGTCTTAGGTAGAAGAGCTGGATCAGGTCTGACTCCACCCCCAGGATTTTGACTTGACTCTGTCTGAAGTAGGAGGACCTGGATCTGGTCCAATTCCACCCCCTGTATTTTGGCTGTACTCTGTTCTGTGTAAGAGGAGTTGGAGCTGCATGACTCCACCCCCTGAACTTTTGTCTTTATTCCGAATCAGGTAGAAGAACCTAGATCAGGTTTAACTCCGCCTTCTGGACTGATGGCTCAACTCCATTCTAGGTAGGAGGAGCTGTATCAGGCCTGACTCCACCCCCTGGATTTTGACTTGACTCTGTCTTAGGTAGAAGGAGCTGGATTAAGCATGACTCCACCCCCTGGATTTTGACTTGACTCTGTCGTAGGTAGAAGGAGCTGGATCATGTCTGACTCCACCCCCTTGACTTTTGGCTCAATTCTGTCTCAGGTAGGCAGGGCTGGATCAGGTCCAAGTCCACCCCCTGGATTTCGTCTCTACTCTGTTCCAGGTAGGAGAACCTAGATCAGGTTTGACTCCACCTTCTGGACTGATGGCTCAACCCCATTCTGGGTAGGAGGAGCTGTATCAGGCCTGACTCCACCCCCTGGACTTTGGACTTGACTCTGCCTCAGGGAGCTGGATCAGGTCCGACTTCGCCTCGTGCACTTTTTGTTCTGCAGTGATGCAAACTTGTATCTGGAGGTGAAGGTCTGGACATTTAAACAACCCGAATCAACATAAATAAATATATTTTGAAAACAAAACCGTGTATTGTATATATACTGCATGTGTATGTGTGTGTGTGTGTGTGTGTGTGTGTGTGTGTGTGTGTGTGTGTGTGTGTGTGTGTGCCGACGTAGCTCTGCTTCCGCAATCAAAAGCAGCGTCGTTTCTGCTCCTCGGCTCGCAGACAGAAGAGATGTTTCCGTGAATATAATGAGCTGCTGAGAGACGGACGGTGAGCGCGAGGCTGGAGGAGGAGGGGGGAGTGAGGACACGCGCGCGGATTACTGCGGAGAATGTTGGCCGAGGGGATAACCGTTACCGGCCCGTTAATGTCCACTGTATCCACGGAGAGAGATGGAGGAAGAAAGGGAAGAAAGAGCACGCGCTTCACGTAGCCTCGTGATGGGGAATATCTGAGGATTTCTGTGTGTCATTGCGGATTGGACTGTGCCGTAGTGTCCGGGTGCATCTGCTTTGTGTGTGTGTGTGCGCGCGCGCGTGCGAGCGTGTGTGTGTGTGTCATGGGCTGAAACGAGCCAAGCAAGAGGGATCGAAGAAAGCAAATTATCACCTGTTAACAGAATAGGTAAGAATTGCGTGCATGTATGTACGGCGCAAAATCTACCATTACAATGCAATTTGTGCACAGAGACACATGCATGCGTGCTCGGCTTCATACACAGATTAGATCGAATTTTTATTTATTTAAAAAAAAAAAGGAAAAAAAAGGGTACTGCTACTGCGCAGAGAAGGGAAAGAGCTTTCTTTTGGCCTGAGCAGTGCAAAGAGACGGATTAGTCATCCTGTCAGTCAAAACCGTGTAATAGTAAACCTGAAGAAACTGATTGCAGTGCATCCTTTCTGATCTGACTGGCACACACTTAATAGCTGCAAGAATAAGAAAATCAACCCTCTACACTACACTCTAGACTACTCATTATCCCGGTACTCGTAAACGGATAAAAAACAAATGGACACTTGAACTTTTAAATGACGGACACACCCCCCTTTTGTATTTCTGTTTCTGATGCCTGTCTGTTTCAATCATTCGGATGTACATGCAGATGATCCAGCACCTGGAAACACTTTCAGGATTAAGCTGTTTAAAGATTTTTAGCTCATTAAAAGAAGTTAAATCATTCCTGTGAGGATTCTAATGAGTCTTCGGGATGCATTTGTCTCCTGAGAGATGTCTACTTAGGACTGGGGGAAAAAAATTAGGTTGTAGTTAAAAGCTAGGAGAGGGGGAAAAGTGCTCTGAGCCACTCTTACGGAGGAGTAGGAGTAAATCCTAAGAGTGCATCTTGCATCATCGCATCTGATCAACCACGCAACATTCCGACTTAAAAGAAGTACAAAATATGTCGTTTCTTATAAGGAACAAAAAACAAGTGAGGGGAGACGAGTATTCAGACTTTGTTAATTAATATTTTCCATATTTGGATCTACTTTACATTTGAATAAAAGGTCTGCTTATACATTTGAGAGGGGGGAAAAAGGACTCAGACACTAAAATGTTCACTATTAATAGTTTGTCAGTTCTAGCTTTAGGATACCTACTGTAAAAATCCATTCGCTTTTTCCTGCCTCATTCCTTTTGGCAAATCATCTTCTGATCCACAAAGTGAAGCAGGTCCTTCTGATGGACTCACAATTTCATGTGATGCCCCATGTGACCATCAGGATGCTCCCACCACCGTGCTTCACTCTGGGCTGCTGAATCATCACTGGCCTATCAAGTTCTGATTTTGTTTCGTCTGCCCGGAGTATATTCTTTTCTAATTTGTGTAAAAGTTTAAGACATTTTTAACTGAGGAGTTTTGCAGGAGGTGTAGGTCGTCCTCTAACTCTGTTCGAGTGATCTTCGTTATCGTTAGTCTGAGTGAACTCTTGCAGAGATGTTTTCCATTTGTGTGTTGTTTAATACTGTGTAGGAATTTTAGGAAGCTTTTTTACCTTCAAGTAGCTGATTCACGGTCTGCAGTGGTGAGTATCTATCAAAAGTGGTCCAAGGAAGGAACAGTGGTGAACCGGAGACAGGGTCATGGGCGGCCGAGGCTCATTGATGTACGTGGGGAGCGACGGCTGGCCCGTGTGGTCCGATCCAACAGACGAGCTACTGTTGCTCAAATTGCTGAAGAAGTTAATGCTGGGTCTGATAGAAAGGTGTCAGAATACACAGTGCTTGATGGGTCAGGGCTGTTTGGCAGCAAAAGGGGGACCAACACAATATTAGGCAGGTGGTCATAATGTTATGCCTGATTGGTATATATATAATGTGATACCTATATAGGGTTTCATCTTAAGGCATAAAACTCTCATAAATACATACATCGCAACATAAACACACACTGACTAAAAAAAAAGACACTATTTGTAGGACAAATATGTGTTTACACACACACTGACACACACACACACACATACAACACATTATCTGATTGGACAGATGGTGTGGTTTTGTAACAGGATCGAGTCCAAAAGAATGCAATATGACTAAAAGTGGTCAATATCCAATTACTTTACTACCATGACGATATGACTTAATGAAAAGGAGGGGGGGGGGGACTGAACTGGAATTGCCTTTATCAATCAGTCAGTGTTTTGGCTCAGCTTGTGACACACAGCTTCCTCATACAACGGAATACAATGGATAGATATTTAAACGTCCTGTCCTGGAAAACCTGTGCTTTGCTTTGTGTAGGCTGATGTGGAAAAGCACATCTCACAGGCACTGAATGCTTTTGAAAGATTTGTGAATGGAGTCTGTCATGGATGGCATTTTTTTCTCATGTAGGAAGAAGGACGTCTAAATATTCCTGTCGTTTTCTTATAGAACAGTGTCTTTTAAACCGTGAATGCTCATATTTTTGACTCTACGGATTGCAAAATTGCAGAATATTGTAGATTATGATCTGTGTATCGAATGTATATTGTAGATGATAAGTAGGTGCAATAGTACAGGGGTGTAACCGGGCACAAATATGTGACACCGAATGAACAGACACGAGAAAGCTTCATGCTTTGAAACTGCAATCCTAATCAAAAAGATTAACCTTCATCCTCAGTAACTGCCTCGTCAGGGTTACAGCGGTTTAAGTGAAGCCACCGGTTTGTGTATATATTGTTTGAAAATATCACAGAGGAATCGGAACCTACAATCTCACCTACGTCGAGTGAGGAACAGTCCGAGCCAGAATTAGTGGTAAAGTACTTTGGGCTTGTGTTTAAACTTGTAATGAAATGGCTCCTTTAGCAGATTATTGAATATGAAATCATAAAACGGCTCTTCGCCTTCTCATTATTTGGAACGTTCCAAGGATTTTTTTTTATTACTGCCACACCCTGTGGGTATTTTATAGACATTTGGGGCCATAATGTGTGGTAATGCATTCTTTCTCATTTTGCTTGGTGCACATTTATCCAACGCACACACACTTGAGTCTATATAAATATTCATAACAATGCTCATCAAAGACAAGCACACCCGCCTCACTGCTTCTTATTATGTTTCCTAATAAGCGGCAGTTAATCTCTTGTCAACACGATTTATTGCATTTTTAATTTTACCTCCTTTACCAGCGGGAAGAGAGAGCGCTATCTAGTGAGCAGAAATCGTCGTACCGCTTGTTTATTGGTGGATTGGTGGCGACTGCTGAGCTGGTGGTATTATTTTATCCTCTGCCACTGGCATTATAAAGGGCAGGTGATTTGTTTCTGTTTGATCTGCTCTGCCTCTGTTACTCCGGGTGCTTCTTTTTCAACAAGCCCATCCTTCAGAGCCATCAGAGTAGGTCAGGCCCTGAGTCATTCACATCCCAGGCACTCTTTAGCGCTATACTGTTGCTGTTGAACAGCCTTAACACCAGTGCTGGCCACTGGGTCATTCTGAAATATTGGTTAAAGAAAGATATTTATTTGTATTTGTGACTCACATTGACTCACAGTACTAATTTGTTGGCTGATTTTTTTGACCATGATATCAGCTGCACAGAATTTGATCAATTTATTTTATGCTATGATGTCACCACATCAAAAATGTGTACACATCTGAGAGATATTTTCAGTTACTCAGCCATTTTCAGTTACTTCCTATGAGTCTGAAGTCTGTGTTTACAGAGCTTCAAATGGGATGATTCTCAAGAACGTTCTGCTTTTTGGAAATCCACTTAGTTTTGAGGCATTTGGCCGGATCCGAGCAGATAAACTAGCCTTTTAATATTCCTTGTTACACATCAATTGGTCATCTAGGCCACTGTTGGGCCCTTGAGCAAGGCCTTTAATCCTTTCTGGTCCAGCTTTGCCAGATCATACTCTGTGACCCCAATTTAGCTGGGATATGTTAAGAAAATCATTTTGCTGTGTTGTAATATATGTGACAAATAAAGGTTTCTTCTTCTTCAACAGAGTACACCACAAGGCTAAAATTAGCAAAGCCCAAAAAGGAAGAGGCCAAAACCTATCTAAAAAAAACCCCTCCAGGCAGTCTGTCCAGCAAATCATAAAGCAAGCAATAGGGAAAGGTCTGTGTGCTTCAGCAACTGGAGGTCCGACTAAGGAACCGTCTTAGAGGAAAGCTAAAAAAGTAACCAAAGTGCTGCAAGTCTACCACAGAACAAATTCAACAGAAAGAAAGGCCAACTAGCTATGCGTGCCCCATGAATGGCTAGCAGAAGGATCTGAAGGCATTTAATAGGCCACCCGAGGTCTTCAAATTATAGCAGTGTTTGCCAACAAGACGTGCAAACCCCCACCACAAGGGGGAGATAAATTGACCAGATGGAGCACTGCGGTAATTTTTTAATAGCGTTTGTTGGTGTTTTGATTAAGTTTTATTAAATCTCATGTACTATTAGATGTGATTTATAAAGCACATCTTAATTTATTATGCAGCCTGTTTGTTCCATACATATAACGCAGCAAATCACATCACCTCACACCGAAGGATGCGGCAGATCGTTACACCCCAACATCAATACTGTTCTCGATCTCCTTAAAGGCAATTTTCTTTCAATTATTGCAAATAAAAAATGTTCTCACATCCACACCTGCGACTTGTTTGTGTTCTGCCAGGTTGTGCAGCTCGCCAGTGCGTTCTCTTCTCTTAATAATGCACCAATTGATTTTGGCACTCTCACTCCGAGAGGATGTGATTGATTTAGTCAGATTTTTCAGCAAAAGCACCCTGTAGGCCATTCTGTTGAGAGACCCAAGTGGCAGAATAACAGCATTTGTTAGCTCTTAAATGCTAGAACCGATGATGCAGTGATGCACAGCTGATCAACACATAGCTAAGCAGCCAGACGTCCACTCACTTATGGTCCTTTAAGGTTACCATGGCTACCATGTTATTAGAAACATATATTTACATAACCAAAGGTAGGTGTCATTGAAGGTCATACGGTATTCAGGTAGTGTTTTAGATGGCAAGATATGCCGACATATTTTCCTTTATCTGCGCTATTCCATTTTATTATCATAGAATGTGGATATAATCCTGCACGAGCGTGAGCTCTTTATCTGTCACGTTGTGTGTAACTGCATATAAATATGCATAACTGTAATGCTATGAATATGAATGAACAGTTGTTCAACACTGTGTAGAGCTCTGTAGCAGGGTCACACCACAGGGATGGCAGTTACATATGTAGCTGTGGTTGTATGAATCACCTGGAGACTATTATATGCTTGGATATGCATGATAACTCCTGGGATAAACTGAGGGCTTTATCAGATCAGCTGTTTGCTCAGAGGGCATTATGTTTTCAAACATCTGTCGGTGAACAAGGCTTTAATATCCTTGATCACCGGTCAGGGTCACAATGCATCGGGGGCATATCGCTTTAATAGGACGGCGGTACAACTCAGGGCACCATGGAAACACACTGACATACTCATCCACACTTATCTTAGCCAGAGAATCTACAGGAAACCCATAACTCTAGCGCAGGACCAAGTTAGGGACCCTGGAGGTGTGACTAAGCTGTTCTACCTTGTTACACCATTCTTTATATCTCCTGCAGCTAGTTTTTGAGTCCCGAAGTCCCGAAGTCAATGGATTGAGAGTAAGGGAACTCTGGGTGCGAGCGGGAATATACCAGAGATGGGGCAACAGTTTTGCACGCTCAGTTCTAATGGCATCCATTTGTCTAGCTAAATTCTGGAACTGGCAAGCAAATGCATAGCAGATCCCAGACCATTCCATCCATATATCCAGGACTTGTAGGACATCTGAAACACTAGGATTAAAAGTGGGTTTTACCTTTTTTCTTGTATCCCCAGGACCAGCAACTATCACATTATGTGAGTCCCCACACACCACGTTATGCCTAATGGATTAATATCCATGCTCACAGTGTCGTGGATCTTTCTGTGGAGGTAAGTGGGATTCTGAACACTATGTAGACTAGACAAGTGCCCTAGAAACTTTAAACACAATTCAAGGGTTTTCTGAAATTGGAGTCCAAATGGCTTGGCATCACAAAATCCTACCTTTCAAAAGGTCCAGAAGTTGATTATGGTAAAAATTCTCAAAATGATTAATGATATATTCATTGGATCTGGATCTACCTCATTCATTTCCCCAAAATCAATTTACCCCCAAGACTTGCTTTAGGCGATAACGTCTTGGACAATGTCTATAGTTACAAACATTAACATTTTGTATTACAGTGATGCTAGGATGTAGTGCAAAAATCTTTCCTTTTTAAAACACTCGACTTTTTAGAGGCGTAAGGACTGATTCCAATGAGCGTTCGGTATTTTCAGGATAATATACGTCGATCACTTAATTAACATAGGCGACTGTTGTTTCGTTGTAAGTGTTTTCCCCCAGACATTGGCACATGGATTTCAAGACCTCAAAAGAAGAGGTAAGAGATTTTTCTATTTATTATTAACCAACTGGCTTAATGTTTCTGAGCTAGCAAACGTATCGGTTAGAACAACTATGCAAAATTAATCCAGACTGAGGGTTGCTAAAACATAAAACATTCCGAACTTCCAGGATTTAATGTGAATGGAAATAATGTTAAGTGTAAAGAAGAATTAAGAGATGGATGCCATCCAGATGCAAAAGATAAGTGAATGGAGAGGAAAGCTTTAGATGTGGTTAATTCCAGAGGGAAGCGCTGGTCATAGGGTGCAAATCCATTGGGAAACAATAGTTTGTCAGATAAGAAATACTACCTTTTCGTTTTTTTATACATGAAAATAAAACTAACACTATGAGTGAGCAGCATAACAACATACCTATACTATTAATAGGATGTAGAATCGAAGAAAACGGAAAATAAAAGCATGTGTGTTCCTTGGCACGGTGTAGGTTTTTGGCTTTGAATTAGATATGAAAAATGACAGATGTTGTGATCTTGCGTTTGTCTTGCTGGCTTGCATGCAGACAAAGACGGGGATTTATCTACTGCAAGATGGTAATGAAGAGCCCTTCAACATCCGACTGCACTTGTCCAAAGATATTCTAACCATTCAAGAGCAAGACGTTATCTGTGTTTCTGGGGAACCTTTCTACTCAAGTGTAGGTTCTGTTCTGTCAAGTCATTCTCATGAACTTTCTAGCTGATTGTATGAATCTAATTACTGTTCACCATCTCATGTAGGAAAGGACTGTAACAATACGACGCCAGGCGATTGGGGGATTCGGTTTAAGTATAAAGGTAATTTGTGTTCACATCCTGTTGTAGGTCAGTGTTATGAATTAGCAAGAAATAAATACGAGACTCTTTTGACAGGGTGGTGCAGAGCACAAGATCCCTATTGTGATTTCGAAAATATCAAAAGAGCAAAAGGGTAAATTATTTCATTTGCCTCTAGTGCGACTGCTGGATTGTTTGCCTGTTTAACCGACATGCAATCTTCGTCTGTTTCCACAGCCGAGCTCTCTGGTCTTCTGTTTATAGGAGACGGAATACTCCAGGTGAGGATAAAGATCAGTGCTGATATGATATGGGGATGATCTACCACAGAACAATAACACTAACAAATGAAAACCCCTTGTGGCTGCTTCACTTTTGAGCACTTTTAATATAATGATCCCTAAGTTGGTAGCCTGCTTTGGAATTCGATCTGTGTTTGGTCATTGATACCATGATGACGTTTTTGCCTTTCTGTATTCAATGGGCAGAACTGCCCATTTTACACTTGTACTTCAGCTAGTCTGAAATCCAATATCCTTTCAACCTTCTGGCACATAATTGGAAAAGAGAATGAATTAGTGCACTTTATAGGCTACCTGCTGCAAGGCCACAGTCACAACGTGATGCAAAGTATTTGTCATTATACAGAGAGGCTTCATTTACCATATAGGAAGGGAAGTTGATCTGGGAATACTAGATGTCTTAATCCTTTTGGACTGCCTTATTCTAATTGATGGTATATTGTTTCTAGATAAATGGGATAAATGTCAGAAGTTATCGACATGAAGAAGTTGTAAGTGTACCTTCAAAAACTGTTAAAGAGAGCAGTTCTAGCATTACAAGCTGGGTAGCTGTTGCTGAAAGTAAAAATATAACCAGCCTTCTCTTCTTCAGGTTCAAGTTCTACGGAATGCTGGAGAAGAAGTAACCCTGACCGTGTCTTTCCTGAAAAGGACGCCTGCCTTTTTAAAGCTGCTGATCTGTGAAGACTGCACATGTACGATTTCCTTTTTTCCATGGCTTCCACTTATATAGTACAACAAAGTTTGCTTGTTGGGGATATTAGATTTGTGTGAAGCATGAAATCTGCTTACATGATACGTATTTCCCCCCTTAGGTGTCCCGAGTGACCAGAGCAGCGGGACATCGTCCCCCCTGTGCGACAGTGGCCTACATCTGAACTATCACCCAAACAATACGGTGCATTATGTAGCTGTAAAATTTGCCCTGTTACTGGGAAATCCATTGGCCATACTGTCTGTGGGGGAGGGGGGTGTTTGGGGGGGACTGCACTACACTACTACATTTACACTGCTAGCATTTGGAAGATGCCCTTATCTAGAGCAACTTACATTTTATCTCATTTTACACAACTGAGCAATTTAGGGTTAAGGACCTTGCTCAGGGGCCCAGTAGTGGCTGCTTGGTGGACCTGGGATTCTAACCCACGAGCTTCCAATCGGTTGTCCAATGCCTTAACCATTAAGCTACCACGTACCACCACTCTCGCCCTGTTGCCAATCACAGTAAAAGTAGACATTTGTCGGCGTCCATCAGCACATGTATGCGGAAGAGGGCAGATCGAGGGCTTTACTTCGAGTATGTTTAAATGTGGCACAAGCAGCAGTTTGGATGAAAGGCGTGCTAGCCTTCCACCACATAGCATAGCAACCACCATAGCAGCCATCTTGAAATCCCTAACCAACACTGGGAAGGTGTTTGAGTTGCTCAGTAGACATATATAATATAGCCTCTTTTCTCCTTCATCCTCTCAGGACACGTTGTCTTGCTCGTCTTGGCCTATGTCTCCAGCGCTACGCTGGGAGAAGCGATGGGTGGATCTCCGTCTCATCCCGCTCCTTCACGCCCGTCTCTCACAGTACATCCCCGGCTCCGATATCTGCAGGTGAGCCGGTCAGAAAGTTCCAGAAGACTTCCGTGTGTGCCTTGTGAGCTGCCGTAGTGCTTTCATGACTTTAATGTCATTCCCTAACAGAGAATGTGGCATCTCTGACTCAAAACACACGCATATACGCTTGATTTTTTGAGATGAAAGGAAGCTCTCACATAATTAAAAGTGCTTCAATTAGAACTGTATTATACTAGACACTAAGGGATCAATTTGGTTAATGTTTTCTTCTGTATTTTTGTATCTCCTCAAGGCAAAATGCATTTCAGGTCATTGCAGTAGATGGGGTTTGCAGTGGGATAATTCAGTGTCCTAGTGCAGAAGAGTGCACTGACTGGCTTCATGCAATAGCATCCAATATATCTGCTCTCACAAAGCACAATGTAAGTATTTCAGCTGCTTTTCTTTATGAAATATTGATCAACCTCAAAGTTTTCTGCTTCAGGGACACCTGCTATAGAGTTGTCCTCGAAAGGTATCCAGAATCATTCCCCTTAAAATGGATTAAATAGACTTTCTGGCCATTCCTCTGTGAACGATAAACTTTTAAGTGTGTGTGTATATATATATATATATATATATATGTGTGTGTGTGTGTGTGTGTGTGTGTGTGTGTGTGTGTGTGCTTATTTTCCATCTTAATGCTCTTGTTCTTGTTAAAGTCACTCTTTATTTCTACAATTTATGCAAAACCCTGCTTGCGGATAATCTGTTACTCTGTGCATCGTCAGCCGCGATGCCAAGTCAATTAGGGCGTTTTCGAAGAGCTGATACTGCGCTCAGTTTCATGGCATGATTCCAGCACAGATTTTATGATACTGTTGGCTTGTTGTTATGTTTGCTAAAATGATTAGTTTCACACTCGACTCTTCAAATAAGCCGGGAATTTATTGAGGCAGTGTAACACTATAATTTGTCCAACACTCAGGCACTTGTTCAAAAGTATTGTGAAAGATTCGATCTGTGACATCAATGAGTGTATTTCATTCTCATTCTGAAACTCGATGCTAAAACTGCACAAGTAGAAAAGACCTGATTGGAGCTTAAACAACAGAAGACCACAACGGGTTCCGTTTCTGTCGGCCACAGTCTGGTGCAAGAACTGGACAGAACTTCAGCTGCCCAGAGGCTGGTCATTCTCCTTTGACCTCTCTCATCAACAAAGCATTTCCAATGTTGGAACTGGATGTTTTTTGTTTTCTCTACCATTCTGTATAAACCCTAAAGAGTCTTGTATGAAAATCCCAGAAGATCGTTCATGGAATACTCAAACCAGTCACTGACATCACCGAGGTGTTTTTCCCTAGTCTGACAATGCATTCTATAATGTGTTGAAAACCCCCCACATTGAGCTGTACTAGAAAACAACTGTCCATCCATCCTTTAGTAAGTGCTTTATCCTGGGAAGGGCTGCAGTAGATCCGGAATCTATCCTCGGCATGAGGACATGCCGGATGACACGCCGGTCCATTACACCTAGGGGTGATTTAAAGTAAAGCCAGTCCACCTTCTGGCATCTTTTGACCACAGAAACTGGAGGAAACCCACACAGACGCAGAACGAGAATAGGCAAAACTCTGGACAGAAGGTGACCCGAGTTCAAGGTGGAACCAGAGACCCTGGAGCTGTGAGACGTCGACGTTATCCACTGAGACACCACGCTCCGTTCCCAAAAATGTAGATCACCGCACACTTTAATTTTCTAATAATATTTTCAAGACCTTGAAATAACACTTAAGCATACATCATATTTTATCCCCAAGGTAACCAGCAGTCAGGTAGAAATTCCAGCAAACATGCTCAAACACAGATGCCTATGTGATTTCTGTAGGGATAATGAACAGCTGGTGTGTAAAAAAAGAAAAAGAAAAAGGAAAGCAATGAAGCCAGAGTCTGATAACTAAAGCCTTAAGGCGCATGACAGAAACTATGGAGATCTGTTTGCAAGAAAAGGCTGTTATCAAGGCACGGGATAATTGGGGAGAGATACTGCAAAGGTCATTTTATGAAAACTGATGTGCATTTCCTTCTCGGTTCCAGCCGAGGCGGCCGATCGTGTCTAATAACAAACAAAGCTGCCGCTCTGATTTAATCAATCCGAGGAGTTATTCAGGACACAGGATCGAATGCTTGAGGTTTTAGATAAACTGAAGGTCAGCCAAACTTAACCTTATAATAGGTCTATCAGAGGTGATAGAATTGTTTCGAATTTCTAGACTTTTCTAGAAGAAAAAGTTAAAGATCTCAATATTTCAATGGATGCTGTACCACATCCATATCTCATATCTAAATGGTGCGGTTCCTGCACCAAGAAAGGAATAATTCAATAGGAGTCTCCGATTATCATCCCAAAGTTCACGGAACTAGTTAAAACTTTCGGTTTACATACTGCTGTATAAACAGTGGACGCAGTTGGGGAAATTATTCATCACATTCTGAGCAATTCGAGAGCACAGTGTGTTCCCAGGAGAAATGAAGGCACCTTGATGTTACTGGATGCAATTTATCTTGTTTATGCCACATTGAAATTTTTTGTTCTTTGTTGCAGGTGAAGAAGATTAACAGAAACTTTCCTGTAAATCAGCAGGTGATACATTTATATCTCATTAATTCTGTTGAACAAGACTCAGAGGAAGTAGGAAACTTGCTTTTTCCCCTGCTAGCTTCCGTCTCAAATGTAGCAGAAATCTCAAAATAAGACATTCAACATTTCCTTTGAGTAGCCTCATGGTACATCAGACATGCATGCTAATCCTTCAAGCTAGTTTAAGGATCTTAAGGATGCTAGCTAGCTAGCTAGCTAATAAATGTAATGGTTACTTACCCTTGTAGCAATTCCGCAGTAGAAAATGAGAGTTAGCTATATTTTTGTATTAGCATGGAGGTGTTTTTCCACTTCATTGGCGTGTAAGATATGCATCTGTTCGTCCATGTGTGTTTATCTTCCAGATTATATATATGGGATGGGTGGATGAGAAGGAGCAGGACTCTGTTCAGGACCGCATGTACACTCCAAAGTTCCTGGCGTTAAGGGGTTCATCTCTTTTTAAATTCTCAGCACCTCCAGTAAGCACCGTTAACTCTCTAGAACAAACCTGAGGATGTTCATGACTTCTTACACCACTGGAATATTAAACCTTTTTAATATTAAACATTTTCGAGGTTAATAGTAAAGAAAAGAACATACAAGTTGTGTTATTAACCACTTACATCATCACTAACTAATGCGAATTTTTTGTTTCAAATTTTCTCTACGTAGCCTTTGTTTTGCCAGCAGCCTGCAACCGTGAGGCTTTTTTGCTCACCGTACAAGACTTGGGAAATCCATTAGACTCAGTTTAATCAACTCTAATCTCCATACACTGTCAGCAATTACTTTTACAGGGCGCAATACAGGATTCAACAAGATTATCTGTACGGTAGCTTGGACATTTTTTGATTAAAGCTTGGCTTTGGATGCTCATTTAATGCGTATTTAATGCCCACTGAGGCTTGCGACCTCATTTTCTCTTTCTGTTTCTGAGCGACTCGCTTTAACCTCGTCTTCAAGAAGTTCGATTTCGATTCATTCAGGTTAACGGGAGAATTAGACAGTGACACACAGGATCGTGGGGAGGACTAATATATTTGGACCACTCGACTTAAATCCATGATTAAACCTGTACCTTGTTTTCAGTGTGTACTTCAGGAGTGATAAGTTGAGGTCACATTTTTCTCCGAGGCAACATTCTGCTAATTGATCGAGAGACTGAGTGTAAAATTTATTTATTTATTTTTTTAAATCTTCTAGGTAACGACCTGGGACTGGACCAGAGCTGAACAAAGCTTTACAGTCTATGAGATCATGTGCAAGATCCTTAAGGTAACATCAAATTGTATTATATGGTTCTACGGGAACGTAGGAATGGACTTTATAATGCAAAGGTGGCCAGGGAATTTACTTTTTTAACCAATATACGTTTAACCTTGAGTTAAAGCTGAGCTTCAGCCTTGGAGTCATGTCTTATTACCAGCTAGCTGTGCTGGACTACAAGGTCGCATTGGAGCCCAGAGCCATATTTGCTTCCTGTATTTCAGGACAGCGAGCTGCTGGACAAGCGACGGCAGTGTTTCAGCGTGCAGGTGGACACGGGCGAGGATGCTGTGTTCAGTGTGGAGCTGGAGAGTGACCTTGTGATCTGGGAGAAGGCCTTCCAGATGGCCACCTATCTCGAGGTGGAAAGAATACAGGTAAACACATGTCCATGAACAGAACCAGTGCAACCAGTACAATTGACTCGACTAAGAATAATCCAGAATGGGAAAAAACAGACCCTTGTAGCTTTTAACTCTTTTTCCCAGAGGAAAATGTGCTCCTGTTTTTGTTGTGTCCATGTTGAATGTCTTGGTCATGTTCCACTCCATAGTGGTGTGTTAATATGAAGCTCATATGAAAGGAGACACTTTAAGAATTTGTAGTGTTTTATAAATATTTCTCTTTATCTAGCATACCAGGGGCGATATATTCATAGAAATGTTCCAAACACTGTTGTAAACAAATGTTTGTATCTTCAAAGAAAATGGTGATATCAAACCCATTTCTGCTCTCTGAGACCCCCTAAGGGTTTGAAGAGATATAAAAGAGAGAAAAAACCATTTCTCTTTTCAGTTAGCGTCTTGTTTTTCAGAGTAAAACGTACGCCTGCATCTCAGACAGCCACCTCATGGGGCTCACCATAGACTTCAGCATGGGCTTCGTCTGCTTTGATGCAGCATCGAAGGTGAGTTAAAGGTTTTTGTTTTTTGTTTTTTTTTTAGAAAACCTCTCACAATGGTTTAAACGATGACGCATGGAAATAGGAAATGAAGTCATTTACATTACAAACTAAGATTTTAAAATTGGTGTTTGATTAAAACTGGTGATTTTGCAACAATATGGAGCTTTTTTTTTAATTAAAGAAATAAATCATAGTATCTTTATGAAGTATAGTCACTTTGGAAGATGTCTCCAGTGTCAAATGTCAAATCCCACATCACCAAATGTAGATATAAGTGTATAAAAAGTACGACGTGACGTCTGTGATTGATTAAAAATGTCAGCGTTAGCAGATTTCTGTGATACAAGCCAGTGATGCAGAAGGATGATATTTAATCGACGTTAAACACATCACATATCGCCCCCTGTAGGTCGTACTGTGGCGCTACAAGTTCTCCCAGCTGAAAGGGTCCTCCGATGACGGCAAGAGCAAAATCAAGTTTCTCTTCCAGAACACAGACACGAAGCTCATCGAGGCCAAGGTAACCGATCTTGCTTTAATTAGACAGATAATCTACCTCCGAACCTAAGAACTCTCCATAGAGCAGCTCCGGTTCAACAGAAGGCAATTACAATCGATCTTGAATGTTAATGAATCTTGCGCGCTTGTGGATTAATGGGAAACCAAGATCGAAGACGTTTTCTCTGAGGAGTTTCTGGTTCTCGGTCGCATGACAAGCTGCCTTGTTTTTTTTTTTGTTTTTTTTTAAAGTCTTATTAACTTGAGAGAGAGAAAAAGAAGAAGGGCTGGTGAAGGAGCGAATGCTTTGACATGAATAATAACAGAAACTTGTTTGGAGTTAACAAAATGAAATTAGTGGGTTTTGTTGCTAATAGAAATGAGTGCTGTGAAATATATTATTTAATGGCAGGGGGGGGTCTTTAACACTATCAATGACTAGAAAGAAAAATTGCATTATCTAGATTTATATATTTTGCTTTAATATTTTTCAGGAGCTGGAATTCTCCAACCTTTTTGCCGTCCTGCACTGCATCCACGCGTTTTTCGCTGCCAAAGTAGCGTGTCTGGATCCGATGTTTGTGGGCAGTCCAAATTCCGCGGCAGCTACAGCGCTGCCCACGCTGACCTCAGTCACCTCCCTGGGCCAAGCTTCCAGGTTGAAGTACTTGAGTTGAACGATTCTTGACATTTTCAGCTGCGGATTTAAAAAAGAAACCACGGGCAACGGCTCGTCTTGGACTACTTAAAACAGCCTGCTTATATTGGGCCAAAGACTGAAATAACTGAGGTGTGATATTATATTTTGAATAATGGAGTGACGGTGTGTATGTACATGTACGTTCGGTTGGCATTTCCTAACAACGTGTGCTTTTAAAACTTTCGTTTATCCCCTTTGGAGAGAGTTTTCGGATTCTAGGCATCGTCAGGATTACTCAGTGACAACACAAATACTGATGAACAGAGCCGTGCATAAGTATTCAACCCCTTGAGCCTTTCCACATTTTGTAGCAGCATCTGTAATTGCTCAATTAAACAAAGAAAGCAGGGGGCACGGTGGCTTAGTGGTTAGCACGTTTGCCTCACACCTCCAGGGTTGGGGGTTCAATTCCCGCCTCCGCCATGTGTGTGTGGAGTTTGCATGTTCTCCCCGTGCCTCGGGGGTTTCCTCCGGGTACTCCGGTTTCCTCCCCCAGTCCAAAGACACGCATGGTAGGTTGATTGGCATCTCTAAATTTTCCCTAGTGTATGAGAGTGTGTGTGTGTGTCCCCGCGATGGGTTGGCACTCCGTCCAGGGTGTATCCTGCCTTGATGCCCTATGACGCCTGAGATAGGCACAGGCTCCCCGTGACCTGAGTGTAGTTCGGATAAGCGGCAGACAATGAATGAATAAAAACAAAGAAAGCAAACATTTCTTGGCTTGATACATGTGGAAAGGATACATCTTTATCAGCTTTGTGCATCTTAATATTTTTGCCCATTCTTCCTGGCAAAAAATAAAAAAAAAAAAAATAGCCTCCCCACCACATGATGCTACCACCATCATGCGTCATTGTGGGGGATGGTGTTCTCAGGGTGATGAGCAGTGTTTTGTTTCTGACAGTTTATACTGAAATCACGTGGCACTTTATTAGCACAAAGGCTGGCGGATACTTATGAGAAGGGTTTTTATGTCCAGACGATTTTGCAAACTGTATTAATTTTCCCTCCAATTCAATATTATTAACATTTTGTTCCAGGTGAAGAAACTTCGAAAGGCTTCAAGAGAGGTGAATACTTGCGCAAGGCACTGTGTTCTGCCTTGTGTATTTACAATGCCTGGTTTCTACACAATCTCTTAAGGCAGAAAGGACTCCTGAATAAAAATCGGCTGAAAATACAGATCGAGCCAGAGTACAGTAACAAAAAACAAACAAAAAAAAAAAAGATTGAATTTTATAGTAATGCTCTGTACATACCGGTTCTTATCCTTACGATTTGTCATTTAGAGCATGATGCGATCCTAAGACGTAAACTTCAGAACAAGCAGTGTATGTAGCGTAGCCCAAAGCATTCAACACAAACGATTTTCTGTGTCTTTGCGTTCAGTTTTAGTACTCTGTTAAGACAGAACAACAGTATGAGTAAACAGCGTAGCGTGAGTTATGTTTCCTTTGTATACTATTGGTTTGCTGTTTCGTTCTCCAGTGATGGAGATGCTCAGAACAACAACAAAAAAACCCGAATACAATACCTTATCATTGCAGTGCACTTTAATCCAGCAATTTACCCAACTTTTTATTTTTCTTACTCTTCTGAAGTGTGGGTTAGATGAAAATCTTGCAGGAATATGAAAGAATGGATCCTTTTATTTTTGAAGTGCTGAGACCGAGTACTTGTTGCTGAAAGACTGAAAAAAAAAAAAAAAAAGAAAGAAGAAAGGAAGCAGATGCATCTGAGACACAATACGGACTTCTCGACGCTTGAGAATATTTCGACGCATCACCGAAAGAGGTCTAAGGGTTTTAAATACTGAACCTTTTATTTTTGCCAACTGCTGAGTGTTTTAATAAAGATGTGTACTTAATAAAATTTAGTTTCTTTTCCCATAAAATGTTTGGTCGAGTAATAGATTTCTTTGTGGTCAGTATTGGAGGTGTTTGCAATATTTCTATTTTGTAAAGATGCTGCTTATGATTGATATGCTGCATATGAATCTGGTTAGCTAATTATATTAATTTGCAGAATTATTGGCACCTTTGGTGCCTCCTGGTGGTCCAGCGGCAGGACCCGCGGCCCGGGTATAATTCCCGGGCAGGGCGCTAAACCAGCCGCTGAAGAGTTCTCTCTCGGTGCCGGTCCCAAACCCGGATTAAATGGGAGGGTTGCATCAGGAAGGGTATTGTGCCAAATCGAAACATGTGGACCAGATGAGTCCGCTGTGGTGCCCCTCAAAACAGGGAGCAGAAGAAGAACAACAACAACACTGGCACCTTTGTAAATAACGGGTTAAAAAAGATGTGGAGCTCTAACCTTTATAACAATTGGCAAACCTGGATCGGTTATATTAACAGAGCATGTTTCCATTTATATTCTACTTTTGTTTACATATTTCATATGGCCTTCTGTTTTAAATGGTTGTAAACATGAGGCGACACAGAGGCCAGATTCCCTTCATTCATCAACCAAGGAATACAACAATTATATGAGGCCAAAGTGTGTTGACCTTTTAGGAACAGACTACAGGCTGGAAAATCTGCTGATAGGCCAAGAATCAAGGCCAAGATCTGGCAATGAATCTGGTATACTACTTCAGTGCATAATAAAGATGCTGCGTAGAAAGGCAATGCTTTCGACAGAGATCAGGGTTTGAGAACTGGTAGCACTTTGAGGTTAGTAGATACCACATTCTTCTAAATAGTTTGGTAGTAACACTTCGATCCAAACCAAACACATATATAAGCCTGAAGTTTGCTAAACACTCATAAGACAGCGTTTTGACAACAACTTATCAAGATGGGGAATTATTTCCAACGAACTTAATCCCTACTGTTAAATCTGCTATGATGTTATGAAACAAATTTTCCTCCAAGGGAAACCCTTTTTTGGTTACTTGGAATCATGGACTCCATGAAGTTCTAGGAGATTTTAAAGGAATATCAGGTTGCACCTATTCGGTTGTGGTTGGACCTTCCAGTCCAAATTCATACCAAGATGGTTAAACGAACAAAGAATCAAGCTTTTGACGTGACAATCAATTCAAACAAACCTAAACCGGATTGAGACCTAGGTACACAAGACAAGACAACACCTCAGAGCCTAGAGGATCCAACATAGTTGAAATTAAAAATGATACCTTTTCAATGAGTGTTTTTAATTTTCTTTTAATAAATTCACTTCACTTGAAGTGTACATTTCTTATCTTCAGCATGAGAATAATTAATAACCACAAAGACATTTTTCCCCATAACCTTTTCACTAATCATTACAAGAGTGCCAATAATTGGCAGTATCGCAAGGTTTATAAATGGTTTAATGGCTGATCTGTATACCAACTCTAGAAAAAAATATCCAGTTAAATGAAACAAATGTACTATAAAATTCACCAAGGTGCTGGGATAGATCGAAAAATATTGAGAAAATGGTTGTGAGCAGACCATAAAATTACAGTCAGTGTTAATAAGAGAGCCTTTGAACTTATGATGTGCTGGGACACAATTCTGAAACCCAACAAAAGAGAAACGGATCACAAAATTTTCAAAAATCCTTATACTGTTAGGTATTCGCTTAAGAAAACATACATTTAGGACCATCAAAGTGATTTTATTTTCCAGAACTTTCCTTGGCGAGTGCGATACCAAAATTATTACCTTGTGACTGCGGCCCCATGTGGTCAACCTGTTGAGGCCTTTGCTAAGTTATGTTTGTCCTGTATCCCATTCTCTAATGACAAAGAAGAGGATTCAAGACATTCAGCATAGTCCTGCTCACTGATCAACATGCACAGTCTGAAGGGTTGGTGAGGACGTGCTCTTTGGGGGAAGGTAATTCAATTCTCGACTATTCTGGATCTACAAAGCCTATGTGTCTTCTTAAAACAACGGTTGTTCTGTCCACTTCATCCAAGATTCACAAAGGGGGGCCTGGGGACACCGGTAGGTAAACACCATTGGTTATGACCATAGACCCAAAAGAAGCCTTTCTGTATCCCATTGGCTGTGGAATACTGGCGATATCTCGGGTAATGTACCCCTCTGTTTGGGTTAGCTCTTGCCCCCATCTCTGCTTCTTATAAGTCGGGTAATATACCCTTCTGTCTGGGTTAACCCATGTAACCAGGGTGTGCCCAATGTGTGTTATCTTACTGCCCCTGCAAAGCCAGGGTCTGTCAATAGTCCATTCTATGGACCCTGAGAAATCTTCTGAGCTCCAGGTGTGGAGTCAATAAGACCAAGTCATGAGGTGATTTCACCCCTTTCTGAATGAGGCTCGACTGTGTTTGTGTCTTCTAGACAGACACTTCAGTATAATGGATAGAGCCATGAAACCTTGAGTGGCTGATCTGTGGTTTGCTGGGATGCCTGACTGAGAATGGTGCACCTCAAACTGTTGGTGGATTACTCAGCACCTGACATCACAAAGGTAAGTCTTGGTAATAGTGACAAAGTCGTGGGTGTGTTGGTCTAAAGAGGGACAAATGCACCTCCCTTTTAGAGCAAAAGGACGGTGAAAAAAGCCTCACTGTCTGCATATCACCATATGACATGATGGATATTCAATCGGTCTGATGCAAACAATTACATCAGTGATCTGAAATATAAGTATGTAAAGTAAAGTTAAGTATACAACCATGGCTCTACGCCCAAGTTTCCCACGTAGGGCCTGGAGGTGCCGATTTTGCCATTAGTACTCAAGAAAACGGAAAAAATTTGGAAAAAAGGTCACTTCTGCCATGTCTGATGGAAACCACCCTGATGTTCCTCCACTTACTCATAGAACGAATATAACCTTTCATCCGTTCTATTCTTAAAGAAATATATATGCTGTAGAACCTCTATTGAAAAGTATTGAGCCAGTGTTTTTTTAACAGATCATCAAACAAAGAAAAAAAAAACCCTATCACATTAAATTAAACGTTTTTAATTTCAAGCTCAATGTCAACCGAACATTATTCGAACTATATTAGACATTTGGCTTCAGCCATGTCTTGTAGAGTAAAGCCTGACAGCTATAATGAATTTTAAGAGAATAAATCACCCAGCTTTGCTCTATGAACAGCATATGTATACATAGATTGTTGAAAGAAGATACCTTAGTGAAAAATAGAGAGAGAGAGAGAGAGAGAGAGAGAGAGAGAGAGAGAGAGAGAGAGAGAGAGAGAGAGAGAGAGAGAGAGAGAGAGAGTGAGTTTTAGGACATGAATCTTCACAAACGTTAGAATTTATTAAAGAGTTGAATTCACACCCCATATAGTTTATACTGTACATATATCCAGCAGATAATAGACTTAAATCCTGATATTTGTGTAAAATATCCACTGGGGGAAAAAAAAACCCATATTGGCCCAGTCTGAAAAACTTTAGGACTCTTTTAGGACACATATGAATACAGTTGTTTTTTTTTTTTGTTTTTTGCTGTAAAGAAAAACACAGAATCGAAGGCTGCCATGAAGAACAATCCTAAAAAGAATATGATCTGTATGAATTGCGTCTTTCACGGTCTTTTGTGTCACATGTATTAGTTAACAAGTGCATGACCTACACCCCATGTGTTGCAAAAGTGTGTTTTTCTCATCGACAAACGAATTCTAGCAAGCGTAAACCCAGCAACTACAAACTGAAAATGTTTTACACAAAATACAGAATTTTCTCTCTCTTTTTTCCTCAAAGCTGTTAATTTCTGTAACATGACACGTCTTAGCATCTACCAGTAGATTAATACAAGTATTATATTACAAGTAAAATGGAAAATGGGTCGTGGGTGTACACTGTGACGCACTACACGGCAAATCGTGACTGTACTTTATATCGCAAATGTAATGGGAGTGTTCTCAAGCCTCGGGGAAAAGTGGAGGGGGGTGGCAATGTTGGAGGTTTAGGACACAAATCAAGTGAAGTCATTGAGTAAAAAGACTGGTCAATAGAAAAGCTCTAGCAATAGTGCAATTTAATCAAAGACTAAACTGAACCTACGACTGGACCAAAGACCTTTTAAGTTATAACCAATGAAGCCCGCTTCATATTGTACCTCTTAGGGTGACCTTACGAGGGAAAAGAGGAGGGAAGAAAAAAAAAAAATGCATTCAAACATGCATGTACATTTCGTTGTGCATCCCACCCATAAGCTTATCAAACAGATACACAGTCACTGACAAATCCACACCGCCAACTAAAATGTAAAGTGTAGAAACAGATTTCCAAAATGTTTATCCTCAAATCCCAGGCGGATAAAGTGCCAATGAGGACCGATCGAGTTCGAGGCCAGGCTCTGGAGACGAATTAATAGAAAGATTTCCGAACGCAAGATCATAGCAAAACGCAGAGTACAAACTACTAGAGAGATCTAGAAACCTAGAAATGTTCTGGTGAGCCCGGTTAGGTCCTCAAAGGATTGTTTTTGGGAACCAGTATTATAAATCATTTGAATAGCATATTGTAAAGCACAACCATATAGGGTTGAAGTCTGCCTTCAAATCTTGAAACAAAATTAAACTATGCTACATTATCAAAGTAATGAGAGAGAGAGAGAGAGAGAGAGAGAGAGAGAGAGAGAGAGAGAGAGAGAGAGAGAGAGAGAGAGAGAGAGAGAGACCTCGGTACAAAAACATTGCTTGCTTGTAGGCAGAATGTCAGCTTGTTTCCTTATTTCTCTCTGTAATACAGCAGATAAGCCTTGAGGGACTCGGGCAGAGGCAAACTCAGGACTTTGTCTCTTAGCAAGTTGACCTGAGGTTGCTCAGGTTTGTCTTTCTCCACCTCTTTTTCCTGCTCTTCCTCTTTGCTGTCCTCATCCTCGATCCTCTCGTCCTCTTCGCTCTCCATGGGTTGTGGGATCAGCTGGTTGCCTACAAACACGTAGGTGTTCACACGGTGGTGTCTGGTGCGGCGGCAGCGCCTGCGTTTGCGCTTTTGCGGCACGCGCGGCCCTGTCCCCTTGGACGTGTTTTCGTCGTTGGCGAGGTTGCGCAGCGTGCGGCGGATGTTGATGCGTGCCAGGTCCTGCAGACTCCGCACCGCCAGCGGAGCTGAGCAGCACATGCAAGGACGCAACTGTTAACAAGCAGCACTGATGGACGACATGCATTCATAAACTATTTACACTTAACATGCGCGTGAAGCTAGCAGGGCTTAACTTCGTCATGGTGCAAACATATTCCTCACAAATTTATTCTGACTTCTTATAGTTCGTTAAAACTAAAACAACAAGCCTCATATATTCCCAGATGAAAGAGTTCTACCTTATACTGTTTGAGTACCAATTGCATCAAATTCAGGTTTCACCCAGGGGTTTCTGGGTAATTTTTATTATTGCTCTGTAATACATAATGGTGTTCTCTTTCTCTAACTGATGGAGAAGAAAACCACAAACTGCAAAAGTAATGAAGATGCTATCTAATGAGATGTAAAGTGTGTGTGCAGGATGGCTGCAACTCACGCAACGTCACCGGGTCCGGTTTGCCGCATTCGCTCCGGTTTTGCTGGACCAGTGGCGCAAAGGACACGGCCAGGATGTTCTTGCTCTCCCAAGAGCTCTGACCGGTTCTGGTGATCTGAGTCAACTGCAAAGTACAAACAAATATCAAACTCTAAGCCTTTTTAAACTGGACCTATGCATAGTATTGGCTTTAGGATGGATTTTGGGCTAGAATGCGCCGATACTTTCCGCTTTCCGAAACAAACTAACAGACCAAAGAATCAGAATTATACAATGCAATGTTTAGAATACACAATTCTATAACTAAACTTATTTGTAAGAGTAATGAAAAGAGGGTCAGATTTTTACCTGATCTTCAATGGGCATGACCAGAATGCCTCCGACTTTCAGCATGACCTTCATGTAGTTCTCGTGGTCTTTCTGAACTCCGGCTCCGCAGTAGATGCGATCGTACTGATGGATGTCTGTCGAGATCTCGAGACAGTTTCCCACCACGAAATGGGGCTCGCAGAATTCAAACCTGAAACACAACGCTTATATTTTATACACACACACACACACACACCGAGCAGCCATAACCTTATGAACACCTGTCTGATATTGTGTTGGTCCCACGTCTGCTGCCGAAAAACACCCCTCACCCGTCGAGACATGGACTCCACTAGATCCCTGAAGGTGTGCTGTGGTATCTGGCACCAAGATCTTAGCAGCAGATCCTTTTAGTCCTGTAAGTTGTGAGGTGGGGCCTCCATGAGTACTTAAAGGATACTTTTGATAGACGCTGACCACTGCAGACCCCACAAGGGAACGCCCCACAAGAGCTGCAGTTTTGGAGATGCTCTGATCCAGTCATCTAGCCATCACAATTTGGCCCCTCATCAAACTCAAATCCTTATGGTCGCCCATTTTTCCTGTTTCTAATATCAAATTCGAGAAGAAAATGCTCCTGCCTAATATATCCCACCCACTAATAGGCGCCATGATGAGGAGATAATCAGTGTTATTCACTTCACCTGTCACTGCTCATAATCTTATGCCTGATCATGTGCTGTGGTACAATGGATTCTGATTGGCCAGCTGCAAATCCCAGGACTATACTGACGTGCATGATAAGTATCGTTAACCTAAGTATAACCTAAATGACATTAAAAGTGACCATAAACAGATAAAATGTATGATCTGTCACACTCTAATAAAATTTTTTATTTCCTACTCACTTGTCAAAGCTGTCACTGTTTTTAATGAACTCCTCCAACTTCTCTTTTGCGTACTCCACCACGTCCTTGTGCAGCTCCACGCCATGATTTACTCCAAACGGACCTGAAAAAATACTTCTTGTTAATAACAGACTCAAGAAGCAAAACACGGCTCTGAAGACAGGACTGCAGTCAACAGCATGGTTACTGGCACTGTCTGTTCGACTCCCTGACCTTCTACTCATAACAGAACACATTGTGTAAAGTCGGCGTCTCACCGATGATCAGGCCCACCATTGTGCTCAGGTATCCTGTCCCGCTGCCCAGATTGAGGAAGGAAAGCCCTTGCTGCAGCTTCAGCGCCTCCATGACCTCGGAGTAGATGCAGGGGGCTGAAAGGTGGATGTTGCCGTGCTTCCAGGCCAAGTCTTTGTAGGCGTTTTCTCTGTATCCATCTAAATAATAATCCCCGCGATCTATGGCCCTGAACACCTGCTCCACCCTGTCTGTACGGATGTACTGCGCTTCCTTCAGGTTGTCGATCAGATCGTCGTTGTCCTCGCCTGCACTCACCGCTCCGCCCATGGTCCCCTTTTCACCACAAAAGAAAAGAGAAAAAAAAAAAAGAACAAACAAGGAGAGGCTCACAAATGCGACCTCTCTTTACATCCGCAGAGAAATAGTTCTTCAAGTCGGACGGACGGATGGACGGACGGAGTGCCGATTTGGATCCTATGTGGTCACTTTAGATCATCATCACATGTCTAAGGAAAGAGAGGAAAAAAAAAAAAAAAAAAGCATGCTTTGTTACATCATGTGCCAACAACCTGCAGTTTTCAGTTACATTATATTTGTATACTTAAACAATCATAGACTATATTGCCTATATTATACTTGACTGGCCTGCACAGAGTCCTGACCTCAACCCCATAGAACACCTTTGGGATGAATTAGAGCGGAGACTGCGAGCCAGACCTTCTCGTCCAACATCAGTGCCTGACCTCACAAATGCGCTTCTAGAGGAACGGTCAAAAATTCCCATAAACACACTCCTAAACCTTGTGGAAAGCCTTCCCAGAGGAGTTGAAGCTGTTATAGCTGTAAAGGGCGTGACAACTCCATATTACATTCATGTGCATGTAAAGGCAGATGACAGTTTTGGCCTGGCTCGCAGTCTCCGCTCTAATTCATCCCAAAGGTGTTCTATGGGGTTGAGGTCAGGACTCTGTGCAGGCCAGTCAAGTTCCTCCACACCAAACTCACTCATCCATGTCTTTATGGAGCTTGCTTTGTGCACTGGTGTGCAGTCATGTTGGAACAGGAAGGGGTCATCCCCAAACTGTTCCCACAAAGCTGGGAGCATGAAATTGTCCAAAATGTCTCGGTATGCTGAAGCATCAGGAGTTCTTTCACTGGAACTAAGGGGCCGAGCCCAACCCCTGAATTCAATGATTTGGAGGGGTGTCCCAAAACCTTTGGCAATATAAGTGTACCTGAATGATAATTTCGTTTATGCTAATGACTCAACAGTTGGTTGTGATGGAGTGAGAGAGAAAAGGAGACTTTGTTGAGGCACAATAACCTTCTCTGGGCATTAACCAGAGTCCTGGATTCCATGGGCAGACAAAATCCTGCCCTTACATTACTTCCTAGTTTCGGTTTGATTTTTTCCAGTTTAAAAGCTTGCGTACTGACACTGGAGACTCCTTCTAAACGTTACACCATAGGCGCCATAGAACTAACTGGATTTTTTTCTCAGATTCATATTCCACTTGCTTACTTAATCAGCTAAGAGAGCAAGTTCCACTTGCTTGATAATGACCCACACCCACACCCTTGAGGCAAACTACATAAAACAATGAAAGACAGACGGAAGAAAACACATCTCCTGATATATCCGGTTGTCTGTGTTCCACGTTTAGACGTGTGACGACCTGTAAAATCAACCTAACAACCAAGATGTCTGATTAACGTAGTGTCAAGACCAGGGGCGTCCGATCTTATCCGGAAAGGCCAGGTGTGGATGCAGGTTTTCATTCCAACTAATCAGAAGCCACACCGGAGTCTGCTGAAAGCCAAGATAAGAAACAAACAGGTGGGTTCAGATGGACTCCTGCTGGATTGGAATGCCACCCTGCACCCACAGGGTCGATGATGTTGATCGAGCTAAAGTAAACACTACTATCGAGTAGTATTTTATTCACTGTGGATGATGTGAGCAGCCATTTTGAATGCATTCGATAGCCTTTGGAGCCATCCTAGGACCGGTAAAAAGAATGCTAAAGCAACATCCTGGATGGTCATGCAGTAGAGCTGAGAATTTTAGTGGCTGTGTAATAATTTCAACGTGAATCATGGAAGCTGACAGGCATAAACACACACGTCAGGTGCGGCTATTAAAGGCTTGGCTACAGTGTCAGGGGTCTTACAAGATCTGTAAGAAACTCTACGTTTATTTTTTGTCTTCGCTAGCAACATTTTATGCAAAAAAGAACAAAAATTATCCAACTGACTCGATAAGATTTTCCGATTATTTTTCTCTCTAAACCCTGATTCAGCATCTCGCTGAGAGATTAAGTCAAAAACCACAAGGCTTCCTGTTCACCGTTTTGTAGCCCTCTACTGGACAAATCGGTACATTACTCAAACTAGCAATTCTCTCATATAGGAGACATGAAGATCCCTCAAACCACAAACATCTCTCTTTCTCTATCTCTCTCTACCAATTGATTGTCCTGATTCAGGACAGCGCTTATTCAGCAGGAGTATATTTCCGAATGCTTCCCTAATCTGTGTTTTTCATATGCTAACCTTCTTCTAACCCTCCCCTCCTCCTCTCTCAAAACTAGCCTTGATTCTTCAGGATGTCGTAAACGTTCCTGTAAGATTCTGGCCCACGTTGACTTGATTACGTCACACAATTCCAGCAGAGAATCTCCCATGAATCTCTACCACATCCCGAAGGTGTCCTACAGATTCAGGTCAGTGAGGAACACTGTGAGCTCCTTGTCCTGTTCACGAATCCAGTTTTGTGTTATCATGCTGGACGCAGCCATTAGACGATTGTGGCCATGAAAGGAATACTCAAACAGGTGTGATGACTGGTATGAACAAGCTCATAATGTGCCAAGAAAACTCTCAAAACACCCTTCCACCGCTTCCACCAGCAGGTTGGATCCATGGGTTGTAGAAACCAGGTCTTCACTTGAGTGAGCACTACAGCCTCAGCTTTCTGTTCTTGGTGGACAGAAGCGTAACCGGAGGTGATTTTCTGCTCTTGTAGCTCATCCACCTTCAGGTTGTGCATTCTGGGATGCTTTTCTGCTCACCACAGCTGTACAGAGTGGGTATGGGGAGATACCGTGGCCTTTCTGTCAGCCTGAAACCGATCTCCGCTGACCTTTCCTTCTTCTTCTTCTTTATTGCACCATTCTGTTCTGTTGTGTGTGAAAATCCCATGAGATCAGCATTTACACAAATCCACAAACTGGCTCATCCGGCACCAGTTATCATGCCACAGTCAAAATCAGACTGTGAGATCACACATCCCCCCCCAAGTGCTATAGCTTACTGCTGCCACGTGATTGGCTAATCAGCCAATCACGTGGCAGCAGTCAACTATAGCACTTGGGGGGGGGGTGTGTGATCTCACAGTTTTAACTAGCTGCACAAATGATCCTAATAATGATGTGCTCGGTGAGTGTATAATTGTTTACAATCTAACAAAGCTACTTCATAGCTAATTTATTTTTTCTCAAATGTGCGCTATTCTGTCGTGCTAAATTCTCCATTCTGATTGGTCAGAAGGTGTCGATTAATTATCTATAACAATCCTAATCGTCTAACCCCATCACAGGCTTACATTAATGTGCTTGCTCTAATACGTTGCTGTCGCCATAGAAACAACTTCCACAGCGAGCCGTACGTCCGACGTGCCACGTAACCTACGCAATCTGACCGCGATGCAATTCTAGGAGAATGACATGGTCCCGTTCATGGGAGGAGTCTCCAGCGTTAGTGAGAGTCCATAGCTGGAAAGAGATGAAGGTCATAGGTGTTAAGGCTTCATCACACCATCCTGTCGTTGATTATTTTCCTACAGCTGCACAACACCGAGTGTTTTACTGCTTACTGTAACACACCACAAACTGTGTATTGTGCTTGAAAATTATCTTGAATCTTTAAAAAAAAAAATTTAATAGCAAATTTATGCAGCAATTTTGATACAGTTGCCATGGTAACTACTTTAAACCAAAAAAAAAAAAGTAGTGCGATTAAACGCATTTAGCTGGCTACATGTTTTGTTGTTATTACGCAATGCGTTCCATCTGCATAAAGTTTATCCAGCTCTAATATTTTGCTTAGCCTTAAATTCAAGGTCTAAAAAAAAAACTAAAAACTAAAATAAACAAACAAACAAACAAACAAACCCCGAACAGCGCTTGCTAGTCCAAGTTAGTTGGCCTAGAACCCGACAGCGACTGCTTCCTTAACGTCCCATAGTTCCTAAAAGTCGGACATTTTCTCAAAGTGCATGGAATTAAAAGCGCACATTTCGAATATGTTGTACTCGTCCTTTTTCCTTACAAAAACAAACAATCGACCCAACTGTGGTGTTTATTTATTTATTTATTCGGGTGGGTTTTTTTTTTTTTTAAACAAACGAGCTGTGGTACTTTTCCTCCCTCCATAAACACGCAGCTAGCAAGCTAGCACACGAGCTCTGAGCAACATCGCTGCAAAATAAATAAATAATTAAATAAAAACAAACAAAAGGAAAAAACAACAAGGCTCATGCCACTTGACTCGAATAATTTTCGCATTGAAACCGAACATGTTGTCACGCAGACTCGCTAATCCGGGCCTAAAGATGGCATTGTTTCACATCCTGCAAACCTACCGAAGGGCTAGAGACCTACCAAATGTCCGTGTGTAAAATCCTCAAGACAAAAGCTGAGCATTTCTTCCGTGTTATTATTCATGCTGAAGAGTTCGTGAGCTAAAGCAGTTACTAATCTGCGTTTTAAAAAAAAATTATATATATATATATATATATATAAATATACATACATACATACACACACACATATATATATATTATACATATATTATATATATTTATTCCGACTTTTTCCACTCACCGATGCGGACGTTCGAGATCAGACGTGTACCGTCACCCGAGCAGCTCAGATCCAGCAAAACACACGTTTAATAACATACTTTCTCTCGGTCCTCCGCCGCCGCCGCCGTCGTGTTTTCTGCACAGCCAGCTGAGAGGATGTAAACACAGATCACGTGACCCGCTCTGGTTAAAGCTTTAAACAAAAAAAAAAAAAAAAAGAAGAAGAAGAAAGTTGAACGCTTACACGGCGCATGCGCGGATATCGGTGTCGTTGTACGCGACGTCTCGCAAGGTCCCGCAAAGTCTCGCGAGATTCTTCTTTTGCGCGGCCTGTTAAACTTATGGCAAAATAACGTTCATGGATCGCACCCCCCAAAGTTCTAGGTATTTGTAAACATTTGTAAGTCTCAATCTTAGATTCATAATTGTTTGACTAAATTTATTTGTTTTGTTTACTTTTATTTAAAAAAAAATAAAAATAAATAATAATATTCATTCATTGTCTACCGCTTATCCGATCTACACTTGGGCCACGGGGAGCCTGTGCCCATCCCAGGCGTCATTGGGCATCAAGGCAGGATACACCCTGGACGGAGCGCCAACCCATCGCAGGGCACACACACACCCCCATTCACTCACGCAATCACACACTACGGACAATTTAGAGATGCCAATCAACCTGCAATGCATGTCTTTGGACTGAGGGAGGAAACCCCCAAGGCACGGGGAGAACATGCAAACTCCACACACACGGCGGAGGCGGGAATCGAACCCCCAACCCTGGAGGTGTGAGGCAAACGTGCTAACCACTAAGCCACCATGTCCCCCCTATAAATAATAATGATGATGATGATGATGATGATGATGATGAGGATGATGATGAAGAAGATGCGCATGGGGGGGCACGGTGGCTTGGTGGCTTGGTAGTTAGCACGTTTGCCTCACACCTCCAGGGTTGGGAGTTCGATTCCCACCTCCGCCGTGTGTGTGTGGAGTTTGCATGTTCTCCCCGTGCCTCGGGGGTTTCCTTCCCCGGTCCAAAGACATGCGTTGTAGGTTGATTGGCATCTCTAAATTGCCCGTAGTGTGTGATTGCGTGAGTGAATGAGAGTGTGTGTGTGCCCTGCAATAGGTTGGCACTCCGTCCAGGGTGTATCCTGCCTTGATGCCCAATGATGCCTGAGATAGGCACAGGCTCCCCGTGACCCGAGAATAGTTCGGATAAGCGGTAGACAATGAATGAATGAATGAAAAATAATAATAATAATAATAATAATGATAATGATAATGATAATGATGATGCACACAGGGGGGGCACGGTGGCTAGCACGTTTGCCTCACACCTCCAGAGTTGGGGGTTCGATTCCCGCCTCCGCCCTCTGGGGGGGGTGTGTGTGTGTGTGTGTGTGTGTGTGTGTGTGGAGTTTGCATGTTCTCCCCGTGCCTTGGGGGTTTCCTCCAGGTACTCTGGTTTCCTTCCCTGGTCCAAAGACATGTGTTGTAGGTTGATTGGCGTCTCTAAATTGCCCGTAGTGTGTGAATAAGAGTGTGTGTGTGTGTGCCCTGCGATGGGTTGGCACTCCGTCCAGGGTGTATCCTGCCTTGGTGCCCAATGACGCCTGAGATAGGCACAGGCTCCCCGTGACCCGAGAATAGATCGGATAAGCCGTAGACAATGAATGAATGATTATATCGCACATGTGAGGTTGGCTTCACTGCATGTGTCCTGACAAAGAAAATAAAATCCTTAATTTTATTAATGGAGGTGAAAATTTGATCTCTGTCTGAGAGAAAGTTTTGTTTTTTTGATCGTAAAAGAGCAATTCCTGCCTGTTTCCGTTAACTTTAACAAAGGGGGGGGGGGGGGGGGGGGCGTTTACTTGTTAGGAACACTATTAACAATAGCTGTTTGTGTGTTAGTTTAGTTCAACGTATTTGTTAAGTGATAAGCAAACGAAAAAGTTTGCCAGTTTTTTTTCTTATATGTGGTACATATTGCGGTTTGTGGTGAAGTTATACTGTGAACTTGTTTAGCTAGGATGCTAGCACAGACTTTTGCCGCCATTTCGTTTGTCATGCGTGACCCAGGCGTGGAGTTGAGCTGACATCACTGGCAGTGTTTTATTCCTCTTGCACTACAGCAGTTCTCCAAAACCTTAACAAGGCATTTTATCACAAAACATAACTTCCTGTCCTCTGTGTGCTGAAACTAGAGACTCACGCACAGGCTTAGAACCAAAGCCGAAAGAAAGAAAGAAAGAAGATTATTTAAGTCGAGGGTCTTCTATCTCGTGAATTTTTGATTATGAGCAACTGAGAGTCGACAACATAGTCATCCAGCATTGAGCCTAACGATTAATGTAAATACATTTAAAACATACTGAACCTTCATCTGTGCTTGAGGCAAAATCATGAACCAGGTTTGACGGGTTTCAGGAAGAATTTTAAACCCAAATCCATCATAAAAATCCAGCAAAAGACCTGGAACACCTGAACATTAGAAAAGTGCACAAGTTTCTTCTTTTCCTTAGCCTTGGTGTGAGGAAATAGAATCTGGCAACCCTGCCATTAACTGTTCTCTTTGCTCTCCCGTCTCCATTCAAAATGTTTCACGAGGCCGGAACCGGTCCTGTCCGTGTGTTAAATGGATTAACGTAAACCTGTGATGCCTGAACTAACGTCAGATCTGCTTTTACAGGAAACGAATCGACGCCTTCCGGCCAATCAGAACGCAGCGTTGAACCCCAGAGCAAAGACAAAAGGAAAAGAGAAAGACTTGGACAGCAGCGGTAAACTCTGAAATGATAAGCGGTAATCATTTCTCCTAATTTGCTCCGCAACGGCTTTGGCACTTTTAGCGCTAATTCGTTTAAAAGCAACTATTTTGCATGATTAAAAACCACCCTCTTTTCTTCAGGACTAGTATCATTCCAGTATGATAACTAAATTAGGTGAGAGTGATTAGTCGTATTGTGTGAATTGGTGTTGCATGCATGTGCTAACTGCGCTAAGGCCACAGCGCTCCAGTGCCAAAACAGTGCAGTGGGGGCCAAAATTTACCTGGGTGAATGACTTGCTGCTGGTTGTCTGCTTTGCTAAGATATTATTGGATGTTACGCAGGCACAGACAGCGCTACTGGCTACAGCGGGGATCCTAGTTACTGAGTGTGGAAGTTTGCCCCTGTAGCACTACACTTAGGAAGGCAAATGAGATGCTTACACGAGAGGAAACAGTGTCATAAGCAGGATACAGGAGCACACGGAGTTGTTATGCTTTCTAAAGTACACATTACACTGAACTGAAGCCTTTTTTTTTCATCACCACACATACATTAGGAATTCTTTTGTCCGCATATCCCAGCTGAGGAAATTGGGGTCAGAGGTTTGATATAGCTCCCCTTGACCAGGAAGGGTGAAGGGCCATGCTCAGGGGCGCGGGAGTGGAGCTTGGTGGTTGTCGAGCCTCCGACCAACAACCCAGAGCCTTACCCACTTGACCCACCACTGCTCCACAGTTGCTAGCTTACAACTGTATTGATTTTTGATTAATTGATGACTTGTGTCACACTGAAATACACATCAGAATCGAGCCTCTAGTTCTTCCTGTCTGATCAGAGATACAGCCACGCCCCCAATCCCTTCTGATTGGTCTTTTATGTTTTTTTTTTGTTTGTTTGTTTTTTTTTAAATAAAAAAACCCTCAAAACTGACTATCTGTGATCCTTAAATAGTTTATTTCTACCATACACAAACTGTACAACACAGCGCATTACTGCTTATGAAATAGTAAAAGTGTAAAGAAACTCTGATATAGAAACTACTCGAACTGAAACGAAAGAATTTCGACAGAAAAGAAACGATCGTTTACAGTACAGCCTTTTCATACTAATATTATTACACAGGAAAAAAAAAAAAAAAAAAAAATCCCAATTCAAGTTCACATTACAAAACATCAAATACAAACAGGAAATAGTCCTCACAAAAGTTCCTGAGCAAACAATGTGTGGTTTTTATAAATTAAATATCAGAAATTACAAAGAACTTAATTACAAATTACACTTCCTTCGAAAGGGTTTTGATTCCGACCCGATTAGCAATAGGATCATTCGGTCGAACCTGTACATTTTTTCCCCTTCCTTTTCTTTTAATCATGACTGTCTGAAGATGACCAGATTTGAATATTTGCCCATAAAAGTCTGTAAAGAATAAAATGTTCATGGCCATCTTTTTGCTAAATAGTATATCTAACCCATGATACTTGATTCTGGAAAGAAATTCGATTCATACATGGAAAGATGCAAGGGGCATACACCGATTTTTTATTTTATTTTTATTTTTTTTACTTCGTAAAATTTTACTCATAAAACTAATTTTTTTTTTCCTGAAAAATAATGAACCATTTCGATTTAGAAAATTTGTCTATTTCCTACAATTTCAATTAATGCACATTAAAAATAAAAAAAAAAAACACAACTGCGGGGGTTTGTTGTTGTTTTTTTTTTTTTGTTATTTTTTTTAAGGTTTGTGCTTGGAGGAAACTCAGTAAAGTTTAAACACTTGATCAATATTACAACAATATTAATTACATACTTCAAATGGCATATAAGCATCAGCTAAACAGAGTTATAGGGGGAAATAAAAATATGCTGTATAATAAAGGAATCACCATTCACGTAATACTGTTCTACCACAAAACATAATATATTCCATGTACTCATTTACATATAGGCACATATATGCACACGTCACGGTGTGCACACGAAAGGCAGTTCATATATCGACAAATAAATCGTGTGGGTTTTTTTTTTTCTTTTTTCTCTTCGATTTGATGCTTAGAACTCATGAGTGCAGATTTTAATGAACCTGTTTTGGCCTCAGTAGCTAAAATGACCAATTTGATCCCAAGATTCAACACAGTACATTCAGAAAAAAACCCCAAAGTGAGCCTAACATGGTGCAGTAAGAGCAGATGGCCACTAGGTGGAGCAATGGTATCATCATTGACATCCTGTTGACATCGTTCATCGCTAAAAGAGGGGGGGAAAAAAACAACGTGATATTCAGCAACTACCAAATAAAATACAGCAATGCAAATGTGCACAATGATCGACAGCCAAGCACAGGAAAATAAATAAAATATATTAGCGTTTGTTAAATCATTTCGATGAGTAAGAGACAATAAATAAAAGCGATTATAAATATTGGCAATAAGTATAAACACACAAGTCAAGCAAATGAAATAAATATGTGCAAAAAGGGTATTAAGTTAAGAATCTCAGCAAAATGTCAATCAAACCGAAAAGTGGCTGGCGTTTCTCAGTACAATACACGGAATAGATTTCTCTTTAAGAATAAGGTATTTCTTGCGCATGGTATAAAGCCAGCCACCCAAACGAAACAAACAAAACAGATAAAAGCTGTCCAGAGATATTGCTTGTCCGCAAATACGCTGTCTCAAGGCGAGCAGACGGTCTCTACATGGATGCCCTTAATGGCTTGTCTGATGCTGTCCAACAAGGCCTTGCATTCCGGCGAGTACTCGTGTTCTGAACTGTTGTACATATCCGTCAGGGTCTTGATGTAAGCTTCGAAATTCTGCTCATTGATTGGACCCTGGAGGACAGAGGGAGTGCATAAATATGACCCATATTCGAGATAGTGTGACGGAGCAAATCTGAAATATTTACACAGCTAAGATTGAGCTTTGCTAGTATTAATGTCGCATACAAACCTCTTGTGTGTATACAGGCCAAGACTCAAAAAAATCGCAAAGTGACCAAATACTACTTGGGTTTTCCTCGTGGTCTTCCTCAGCACTCCGGCTGACCCCCACAGCCTCCCGATCTAGTGGCCAGGGGCTAAACGTTCTTGCTAACCCTTGATTCTCTCCACTCTCTGCAAGTCGCTCCATACTTAAAACATCCCCGATGTCTAAGACCTAGCAGGGCAGTGACTCATTCTGTTTGCATATTTGAATGTTATTCTTTCCACCTTGGTAGCAAGTTTCCACAGTTTGGAGCAGCTTTGACTCCAAGTGACTACCAAGCCATTAGCACTTCTGTAGCCAGTGTCTAAGCTCCCTGGACGCTGATGATGACCACATGCATATTCCTTGATGTAGTCTGCAGATAGACCTTTGGAATTAGACCTTGAATGGGTGTGATCTGAGCGAATGTGTATCTGTATGTGACCTAGTGCCATACGAGTGCCGGACCCTCGAACTAAAAACCACACACTGAGCTTTTCAGCAAAGTCTTCCTTAAAGCCCATAAGCTGATTCTCCTTTCTGCTCCTCAGGGAGCTGCAATGATTGGTTCATATCACTGGTTTTGCACAAACCATTCAGACATTATGACATCTATACCTCAGCAAGGCTGAAGGTCTAACGCTACCTGAAACCACACCTCAGGCAGGCATGCCCATGGTTAACCAGGATACATCTCTTCTTCCTAAATGACCATCGTATAGGGACTGCGAGACAGCAGAAAGACCTTATCTACATTGTATTAGTATGTGGTGCCCACTAGAGGCTAGAGGTTCACGCCCATACAAGCCCACACAAACTAAAATGGGACTTTTTGCACTGGGTTTCTGCCGAAACGCATATCACCCACTTGACTTGAACCTTGCTGTGCCCAATAAATGCCCTATAGTACTGTGTGGACTGGACATAAGGGCTTTAATCATCAAATCAGCTGTTGTAGGAAGACAGAGACTGGCTCACTGGGTGCTAAGCATCGTCACTTTGGCAGAGGACACCTCTGCATTACTACGTACCTTCTATAGCTGGTGACTCGAGTGCAAGCTTCATCTCCGACCACCCAAGGGTCAATCCCAAAGTGGGTCTGTCCATCATGACACTATGACACTGGTCCTCTAGACGATTATTAAAGCCCTTAACAGTTAAAGGTGATATATAACGGTCATTCAGGACCAGTGCTGACCTGGTAGAACGTCTACAACAAGCATCTTCCAGCTAATCAGTGAACATGTGGCAGTAGGATTTAAAAAAAAAAAAATACTCTTGCCAGTTTGTGATTTTGTTGAAGGTCTCAGCGTGTAATACAGTAATCTGTGTATAAATCATTTCTCTCTCAACTCCTGTTCCTAGAAGATTAGATAAAGTTCAGATGGAGATCTGCTTTCTAACACTGTAGGTTTTTTTGAACTCTAGTTGTTGTAGATGAGGGTCTGCTTCACCATTTGCGGTAGCTGGATGTCAGTAAGGCTGTTGATGAGGGCTTGGCTGAGGCGTGCCAGCTCCTTCAGCAAGCTGTCATTGTGCTGCTCGATCATCTTGTTCTCTTCTTCGATGGTCTTAAGGTTGCACTCCATGGACGAGATCTGGATCGATAAGGATCGGAAACAGCGGTAGATTTGAGTGTTTTCTTGCTACGTGGAAGACGTGCATAAGAAATCTATCTAACTGACAACAGATTTTTGAAACAGAACTCTATCCCTGAAGCAAACTTGGTGTAAATGGTTTCCTTTCTCACAATCTCAGTGAAAGATGGCAGACATTAGTATTCTAACCCTTATATATAAATATTAATCAGTCTGGCATATCACTTTCAATTAAACACCGAAAGCTTCTTCAGACACACATCCATTAAAAACCTACCAAGCATTAGCCACTTTGACACTGCTTTGCATGCCTGACGCTGGGATTTGTTTGCCGCTTTTACCTGCGTCTGTAGCTGCATCATGTCGGCTTCGATTTTCAGATTCGACTCGTTGAGCTCCTTGATTTCGTGATCCAAATGCTGCATGTCCTCACTGCTCTCGATGCCTGTCTCAGACACAGGAAACCACCACAATGCACCGGGAAGGCGAGTTAAAATGGCGGCGTCATGCTTTAGCGCTACATCATGGTCAATTTGGACAAGTTACAGCAGCTAAGAGCCCAGAGTTTGCAGTTTCCGGAGAAAACCCCACACAATAAGGTGAACAATAACAAGTTTACGCACCACTGCTGGTTTTCAGTTTGATGGTCATCATCTCGTCTCCTGAGAGCTTCCTCTTGATGCTCTGAGCGTTTAGTGGACATCCTGACAAACTGAAGACAACCAACATCGATATCAATGTCTCCTCTGTCTAAGGGCATTTTCACATCGTCTATACAGTGACAAGGTTAGGGGCAGATACCCAGGGTTCAGGTTGCCCCTCACTGACCTCCTGTGTGTGGCAAACACGTTGTTAGCGTGGCCCAGGCCGTTACAGCCGGGCAGAGGGCAGTGAGGCAGCTCCTGCTTGCAGTTTTTCCAGGAGAAGGCCATGCCGTTCAGCTCCTTCTGCCTCTTCACAGCGACGGGGCAGCTTCCAGCACTACGGTGGGAGGTGTATTTCCCCGAGACGTGGCCTTGTCCGTCACAGCCCACTACAGGACACCTAAGAAATCAGAAGCAGTTTTTTACTCATGCGTGCTGCTCACATTTTGCATGATTAGGATTAGGTAAATATTAGATGGATATGTAGTCGCTTCTCAGTTGGGTTTTTTGATCTAGTAGCTGGAAAAAAACAAAAACAATGAAATGTTCATCTGTAAGATTTCTGGTCTAGTTTAAAATAATTCCATTCAATTGAATGACAGATGATGCTACAGGGAAGACGGGAAAAAAAACGATAGTATGCGTAAAAGTAAGAACTGGTTATGTGATGTTGTATTTTTAGCATAACTAACCCTTTCTCTTTAGCCTGTAACAGATGATTTGTCTTAGACGTGGATTTTTTTTTAATAAAAAAAAAATAAAAAAAAATAAAAAAAAGTGCATTTCCAACTTGACACATTTCAAGCTGATAAAATGCAGAAAAATGTATGAGTCATAGCACTCAGCTATGGAACACACACACACACACACACACACACACACACACATTTTATATAATGACCCAGAGCATCTGAGTGTTGTTTTCTTTGATGATCATACAAGGCCATTTATTTGAAAAATAAATAAATAAATAAATAATAATAAGGCGAACTATAAATAATCCAGCTCGTAAATAAGGCGGCTGTTGTGCAGAACGCGGTGTGTTTAAATCCTCCATCTTTATTTACCGTGTTTATGGTTTAATAGCTCTGTGACCAGGCGTATCGGCTGTAGAACGAGGTCACCGTGACAGGTTGCATTTCAAGACCCAAACAAAGCAGCGGCCCACTGTTTTGTGCTTCCTTTTTTTTCCTGTTGTTGTTGATTTGTGGGTCACCCCGCTGGGGGCGCGTGCAGATGCGGCCCAACCTTTTGCCCCCCGCTTAAATTAAACCTCTTGCCGCACACAGACAGATACTCTTTTGTTCCCTTACACTCCAAATCACTGCACAGTGACACGTTTATTATAGTAGATTATCTGGTTGAGGCCGAGCTCAAGTGGGCTTTGCGCTTTGCTTGCACTGTTATTTCATCACCGGGGTGTAAAGAAAAAGCCGCGGCGAACTAATAGCCGGAACGCGACTTCTAAAAAAAGAAGAAAAAGAAAAAAAAAACAAACATGGTTGAACGTTTAATTTATTGCTTTTGCTTTTCTCACACACACACACACACACACACACACATATCTATAAATACCGCTCAAAATGCTGAGTAGGAATTTATTTATTTATTTTTTTCTATTCCAAACCATTAAAAAGATTAATCCGATGAAAACGCTGATTAAAATGTATCCCAAAAAAAAAAAAAACAAGCTTGGAGAAATAATTAAAAGGGTTAATACCTCTGTTTTGAAACTAAACGTAAAAATCAAGCCGAAAAACTCAAAAAGTCCAGAGTTGGCCAATTTAATTTTTTTTTTTTTTTTGCCTTTCACCCTGGGGTCAGAAATGAAATGACACAAATTGCAGATAATTGTTGTGTGTCCTGCATCAGGGAGGAGGAGGAGGAAAAAAAAAAGCTACATGATTTCTGGGTCACTGGCCCTTTCTCTGATAGCCCATATTGGGATAGGTGAAAGGCTACCTGGGATGGAACAAATAGCTCGCTCAGGCGGCCACACAGGGGGGAAAAAATGTTGTCGGTGCCTCTAATTAGAGGAAATCACAACTCCAGTGCACCTCTTCCACACGGAGGAGGTAGTGACCACATAAAACACACACACACACACCACAATGGAAAATGGAGTCATGCCATATGGCCACCAATTTAGAATAATCTAGGAACATTATAGATGCAGCGGGTCTGCTCGCTCCATCCACCCCTCCCTCCCTCCATCGCTCCCTCGCTCTTTCGCTCCCTTTGACACGTCCCCCAGACCTGCTGCGGGGGGTCATTTCTAAGCTCTTTTGCCTTCGCATTTGTAATTAAAATAAAACATACTGGCCCAGATGGAAATTTAACAAGAAGCAGGAATCTCCATCGTTAATACGTCTGGTGCTCTCTGGTAATAATAAATATATTATTACCAGAAAATAAAAATAATAATAATAATAATAATAAAGGAAAAAAATATATAAAATAGATAAAAGTTTTAATGTGTGTTAATAATAGAAAATATATAAACTTTTTTTTTAAAGTAAATATATAAAAGAGATGAACATTGTGTGCTAATAATATATATTGTTTTTAAAAAAGGAAAGAAAATATATAAAAGAGATGAACGTTGTGTGTTAATAATAATTCTTCTTTTTTAAAAAGTAAAGAAAATTTATAAAAGAGAAAAGTTGTGTGATAAAAAATAATCTTTGTTTTAAAAAAATATATATATATATAGGAGAGAGGAAAGTATTGTTCATTTTAAAAAAAAAAAAAAAAAAAAAAAAAGGTAAAGAAACAATATTTAAAAGAGATAAACATTGTGTGTTAATAATCTTTTTTTTTTTCTTTTTAAAAAAGGAAAGAATTTATAAAGTTCATTTAAATTTGTAGGAATGATTATTTTGTACCAAACCTATGTAGGAATATAATTTGTTAAGAAAAAACTTTTAGAGGGTTGTGTACATAATTTTAATATTATTATGGATGTAATTCTGCTGAAGGTTGAAGTTTCGAGAATTTTTAACAAAGCATCGATCTCCATTCAGTAACATACGTCATGGTATTATAGAATTTTTTTTCTTTTGACCAAAAATAAATAAATAAATAAACAATTAAAATTGACCACCGAGCACGCGTGTTTAGAACGTAACTCTTAGCAATGGAATTTTACAAAAACATATTTAAAAAAAAATACTAAACATATTTGATAGAAATGAAATAAAAAATAAACTTTTCTCATTTTTTTCTAATTCCGAATTATTAACATTTTTCAGAATGAGAAATTTATAGCGATTTATTAAAAAGCTACCAATCGTCCGCACAAACAAAACTTTTAAGCAGCCTTTTATTTTACAAAACAGCATGGAAAGGCAAATCTTACTTGATGTCTGGCTCCTCCTTCTCGTCTTTGCTGGGAGTGAGCTTCAGGTTGCCCTTCCTGGCACGAGGACAGCCTGACAAACTAGACACGGAAATAATAACGTGTCAGACCTCAGACAAGTTCACCTGACGCACTACGCATGCATGAAGAAGATACGGCTATTCGCTCGCATCGAGGCGCTTAAAAGCTGCCACTCTCACGCTGAAACAAGGCCACGATCTCGTCAGTCCCAAAATGTCACGAGTGTATTTCATCATTCGTTTATTTGCATGTTGGAGGAAAAAAAAAAAAAAAAAAAAAGTTGATGGATGTAATGTAAGAACTCTCCTACCTTCTATGGGATGCATAGTTTCCTGTAACGTGACCTGAACCGTCACATCCAGGGGTCGGGCACCTGTTTACGATACGACGTAAAGTAAATATCGCTAAACCGAAAGTTTTTGGGAAACCGAACACAGTCTTAAACCGAACACAAGCTACAGCATGGTGCTTTAAATCTGGTGTTAGCATGGCTCTTACTTCAGTTCCTGTGCATTAGCAGCCATCAGTGATTTGAGCGTCTTGTCGGCTAACGGACATCCGGACACGCTGCGGGGGGAAAAATACACACATAATGAGTCGTTGTTGCTATGGTTGCTGGGGAAAAATGATCGAAGAAATAAAGCTAAAAGACACAAATAAATTTAAGATATTGCTTTTAGATATGTTGGGATATAAATAGAAGGTGGAACCACAAAGATGAACAAATGTCCAGCACATATCACGCCCACTTCTGATCAAAAGAGACAAAAAAAAGAAAAAAGAAAAAATCATCACTGTGCTGGTGAAGCTCAACTGACTTCAATAATTAGCTCGAATGACCTTGTATAAAAAACCCCTGTATTTATTTATTTGTGCAATAAACACGACTGATATTTTTGAATGATTTTTGTTTGGAAGAAGTAAAAAGAGGCGAATGTAATTTAGAAAAAGAAATGTGTAAAGATAGATTAGAAAAAGCACAAGGACGTAGCACTGGATATAAAATGAGAATAAAGTACGTTTCAGGAAGATGAAGCACACTATAGGTGAACTGGGTGAGTTATATTAGGTGAAATAGCTGAATGGCATTAGAAGAATCGTTTGAATCACAATAGGTGAGTCAAAACAGGTGAAGTGAATGAATCACATTAAAATTACTGACGTTGGGTGAATCACATTAGGCGAATAAGAAGAATTGCACATTCAAATTAGTTAATGAGTTTAATCACATTTTATGAATCGGATGAATCACATCAGCTGAATTACTTGAACCGCATTAGGTGAATAAGATGAATCATATTAAGTGAATCACATTAGGTGAATCGGATGAATCACAATAAGTGGCTTGTTTAATTACATTTGGTGAATTGGGTGAATCACATCAGGTGTATTAGAGGAATTGCGCATTGAAATTAGATAATGAGTTTAATCACATTTTATGAATCAGGTGAATCACATTATCTGAATTTACTTGAAC
>JAUCMX010000003.1:31392873-31420373 GCA_033459395.1 Hemibagrus guttatus | reverse complement strand
CTACTTTTCTTTCCTCCACTTCGTCTTAAGGTGTCTTCCTAGCCTCTGACTTGGTCAGTGGACAATTTTGTTACGTCTATAATGCATATAAAAGTCTACACACCCTGATTCCAAATCACAACGTAGATAAACGAAGTGGAAATGAATCAGGAAAATAGGGAAAATGTTTAAATAGGGGGAAAAAATGCCTACAAATGTGTATAAGTGTACACCCCTCTACAGTAGTACTTTACACACTCAGTCTTTTTAGGTTCTCGACTTGGCAACTTTTTCCTGCTCTTTCTTGCAAAAACATTCAAGAGCGTCTCATGTGATCAGGTCACCTCACAGGCTTTTATTTGGATTCAGGTCTGGGATCTAGCTCTGTTATTCAAAAAACATCGATCTTCTTTGAGTCAAGTCATTCCTTTGTTGATGTGGATATACACTATATTGCCAAAAGTTTTGGGGCGTCTGCCTTTAAATGCACATGAATGTAATATGGAGTTGTTCCACCCTTTGCAGCTATAACAGCTTTTTAACGGCTTCAACTCTTCCGGGAAGGCTTTCCACAAGGTTTAGGAGTGTGTTTATGAGAATTTTTGACCATTTCTCTAAAAGCGCATTTGTGAGGTCAGGCACTGATGCTGGACGAGAAGGTCTATCTTGCAGTCTCCACTCTAATTCATCCCAAAGGTATTCTATGGGGTTGAGGTCAGGACTCTGTGCAGGCCAGTCAAGTTCCTCCACACCAAACTCGCTCATCCATGTCTTTATGGAGCTTGCTTTGTGCACTGGTGTGCAGTCATGTTGGAACAGGAAGGGGTCATCCCCAAACTGTTCCCACAAATTTGGGAGCATGAAATTGTCCAAAATGTCTCGGTACGTTGAAGCATTAAGATTTCCCCTTTCACTGGAACTAAGGGGCCGAGCCCAAACCCTGAAAAACAACACCTGAACTCAATGATTTAGAGGGGTGTCCCAAAACTTTTGGCAATATAGTGTATAGGTTTTGAGTCATTGTCATGCTGAAAGCTTACTCGAAGACACCTGAAGGCTTTGCACCAAAATCGACTGCTGTTCATGATTCCCTGTCTCAGTTCCGGCTTGGGAAAACATGATGCTACCACCACCATGCTTCCCCATGCGGATGATGTTCTTATTGTCATGTGTTGGTGTTTACTTTTTAAGAACTTGTTATACTTGGTCTCATCATAACACATGGTTTGACGGTGATGTAGCTGAGCTCGGAATTTTTTTTTTGGGCCTAACATCACACTCCTTGGGTCGTGAAGAACATGAGAGTTGGTGCTGTAGATCTCCTGGAGCCTCCCGGGTAAGTTTGTACCCATTTATACATTTTGGATGGACGTCTTGCTCTTAGTGATGTCACTGCGGTTCTATGTTTTTTCCCTTTTCTGAACAAAGTCACACCTCAAGTTTTTTTCTATCTATCTATCTATCTATCTATCTATCTATCTATCTATCTATCTATCTATCTATCTACCACATAGATTTGTCTTGGCTACATCAGAAAATTCCTGCCATTTTAACAAGGGTGTGTAGACTTTTTTATATCCATTATACCAGCTGGAGTTGTACTTTTTGTCCGTTAGGTATTATGATAAATAATATTTAATTGCCTGCTTTTTTCATATTCAGGGCGTCCCGTCATAGGAGTCCAGCATCATGGGAGAAAAAGAGACATTTTACAGAAACAATTTGAGGAGAATTATCAGGATTTGTTCTTCTTAGAATATAAAAGTAGACTTCAAGCCTATGATATATGCTAGACCTTTGATTTTATGATGAATTGATATTTAGGATGATTTTGTCTCTGGTCTATACCGAGGGAAGCGTCACAGCTCACGCCGTTATTTCATGTAAAATCTAAACAGCGATGGGTTTAATCCGAGTTTGTAAAAATGCAGGTTAGATGTCGATCCTGTATAGCGTTTCACTTAACAAAATATATCGTCCACCATCTGCAGCGAAGACAGAACAACAACAGCAACAAATCCGCACGCAAAGCTTTCCTCCAGGAGCCAGGAGAACCCCTTATGGCATTAGCATAAAAGTATAAATCAAATGCCTCACCACATGTTTTACAAAAAAGCTTTATAATTGTAATCGAGAAAGAAGCCTGATTGTATTCTCCCCAACTCCTTTTGATGTGATTACACAAATTCTCCTTTGTGTACATTAAAGCTTTAGGGGCACGGAGGGGAGGGAAAAAAAGAAAGGGGAAAAAAAAAAAAAAACTCTCTTGTTGTTCTGCCACCAGAGACACACACAGTTCTCTGTGCCAAAAAAGTGTCTTTTGATGTTCTCTCCCACCTTTTTCATACACAAATCACAGTTGCTACAGAATAGCCACATTAAATACCTCTCCCCCCTCGAACGAGTGCTCTAATTTGATTACCTTTGTGAATGATGCCAGTGGTCGGGCATCGCTGTTGTCACGGTAACGGGTAGAGAGGTTGAGGATGGCGGTGGACGCCGTACCTGACTGAAGGACGCTACCCGGGGCTCGGGGTCGGCTCGGGCTTTGCCCGCCGGGTTTCACCACACGACCGCCTGCAGCCAGGAAGCAGGGGAATTGTGGGGAGGCTGCCGGAGAGGCACACAATACACGTGTTCACAAATAACTCATTCAATAACTGTTTCCATAGTAATGGATTCAAAAATGTATGACCGCTGATATGGTTAACGTTTTCCTGTCGTTTTTTATCTGTTTAACGTTTAACATGAACGAAGGTGAAGTTAGAAGGTGAAGAATTGTAGTTGAGACTACGGCAGCAGTGATTATTTTCCATAAACAGCACACCCCCAGGTGTTACTGCTTCCCCTTCATTGACTCACAGTCGTGGAAGTGCGAGGCCTCTTGGTTCTGATCCGACACCGCCTGGTTCTGCTTGCCGAACACCTGAGCGTCAAAGCTGGCGTAGTCGAAATGACCCTTGCTGTACTTGTCCATTTCTCTGGCCACGCCCACCTGCAAGGCGCTCACAGGATGTGCAAACTGGTAGGCCAGCTGCCCGAAATCGAACTTCTTCATCTGAACCAAAGGTCTAGAGAGGAGAGAAAGAAAGAAAAGAAAACACGCCCGTTTTAACAAACCTGCAGCCGTTTATTCAACCATAAGCAAATGATCATTTGTATCAACTCATTTGAATTTTTGGGGGAAGCTTTTAAAACAACAGCAGAGCACGCAGTCTGGAATTATATACTCTCGTTCTAGTGTACATCATGACCTGATGGTTTGGGTCTTTCTTACCTTGCCATCTTGTCTGAGGTTTGTCTACACTTGGATACATCATCTTGGGGTTTAGAACCTTTCTCTGCCGCGGCGATTGGGCAGCCGGACAAGCTGGGGCAACAGAACACACTTTTAGAAATCTGTTCATTTCTGTGAAGACGTGTAAGACACATTAAATGCAATCAGGTCTCACAATAATGCAAGGATATACAGATTCATGTTCCAGCCTTTAGTCAGAATTTATACAGATACGTTAATAATAATGATAATAACTAACATCAATGGTCTGGGATACGGTCAAGTTCTAAAGTTTTATGGAAGCAGTAGCAGGAAAGTCTGACGTCCGATCAAAATGTTGCAAGGTCGACATCTTCAGGTGCCAACATTACCTGTTTAGCCGTTTCACTTTAGCAATTACGACTCCTTGCTAAAAACATACAGGAATGTAAAAAGTACGCTTTTCTGTGTTTTCAGGTACAGTAGCGTCCGGACCGAACACAATCGTATCGACTCATTAAAAACCAACTCACCGAAGAGGAAAGGCACTTATGCTGAACTTCGTCCTGAGAATTAGTGTAGCTTTGTTTTGTAAGCCAATAGAAAACAAGTGGGCGGTACCACTGGGTAAAAAAGAACTTTTTTTTTTGTGTTGTATTCTTAACATTGCTTGCCACGTATCTAAGATAACTTCTTAAACATTCTAAAGTTGCTGAGCCACTGTACTCTAGCTAAGCCTGTTTATCAAATATAACTATTATAGCTTTCATTATATTATAAAAACTATTATAGCTTTTTAAGAAAAAAAAAAAAAAAAGGCACATGTTTTTATGCATACCTCCGATGAGTGCTGCGGTTACTATTCACGTGACCTCTTCCTGTGCATCCTGGAGTCGGGCACTTCAAGACATTTTCGTGCATGGCTAGAACTACGGAACGAATAAACAAAGTCGACGCTTTAAAGACACAAAAAAAACAACAGATGGTGAAGGGCAAACCAGTTACGAGGGCACTTACAACACAACAAAATTGTTCAATTACAATCTGTAGCTGCTTGGTTCATAGTAACGCTATGTTGTTGTTGTTGTTGTTGTAGTAATTTATACAGAGAAGTTCCACGTGAACTCGTTAAACATGCCGCGACGTTCTTTACAGTTTCTGGAAGGAGTCTCCAGAGTCAGAGCTATGGAACTCCAACACATTAAAAGTCTTCAGGTTTCCAGTTCTTTAAGTAACAACTCGTTCATTAACATCTTTTTTGTCTTACCAACATCTTGAGAAAGGGAAGGAATGACTGTTTAAAACTAACTTGTTTATCGTGGACAAGTTTTACACCTTTACAGATAACTACAGATAACAGATAGCCTAGCATGTGATCTTTAATGAAGACAAAATTGTAATTGTTACCAAATTTCTTTGATATAAAAGAAAGGAAATACTCCAGTACGTAGCATTAAAGGTAAATGCTACGTACGTTTCGATCGTTTAAGCTTGAATGAGTCGTTAAGACGTTGGACTACCAATCAGAAGGTTGGCTTCCCAAGCTTGGACCAGCAGTGGCAGCTTGGTGGATCTTGGATTCAAACTCACAACCTTTCCATCAGTAGTCCAACACCTTAACCACTAATCTGCCACATCCTAAATCTTAGCAGGGACTCACTTGCTAACTCTGCGGTTACATTAAAGACACTAAAGGTATGACAAGCTATAGCAGAGCTATATTGATGTTTCATTGCTAACTAAAGTCCATGTGGTTACTCCATTTAAGAGATCCATTTCTGCTCGCTAGTTTCATATTCACATGATTTCCCTTCCATATCATTCTGCAGTGACAAAGTAAACACAGTAGCAGAGGTTATTTGAATATACATGTCCGTATAGCGAGAGTGTATTTGGGCGGAGGCAGTGGAGTTAGGGTTGGTGGGTTTCAAACATACTGCGAACAAACCTGCATTTATCATCAAGATCATTTGCTGCTATAATGCCGCCACTTTGCTGAGTGCTTATGACGTTTTCTCTCCCGCTTACCCCAGTCGCAAGCTTTTATTACCACTCCTACTTAAGCACAAACACAATCTGTCTGTTATCAATATCAACAATCGATATCACGAAAATACGAACTGAAATTCTTTCATCCATTACGAAATCAGAACCAGTGGAAACACATCCACGGCACTAATTAATTACTCCACTCGCTAATCCTGTTATATTGCTAATTGTCATCCGGCCAGTTATTTGTACTTGCTATAATCTCGCCCTCTCCTCTGCGCATCACACTTCCCATGACCGTGCCATTGTCTCAGCGTCCATCAAGACCAACGAGCATTTTTAGCCAAGGAAGAGGTTTGCTTCAGGTTTCCGCAAGCGTTCAGTGATACGAGCTGGACCGAGGTGGAAAAAAACGTTCGACCCATGTTAGAAACTGAGGAGTACTAGAGCAGTTCAGCTCTGCGAGCACTGAGCACCAAACACGGGTTTCATGTCTACATTGTGCTCATTGTTCATGATCAGTGTGTGTGTGCGTGTGTGTGTGCACGGTCAGTAAGGATAATTAAATCATCCTGTACACATTACCTATTATTAAAATTCAGCCTGTGAATCTTACCCTTCCTTTCCTTCGGATGTGGATTTATTAGAATAAAATAAAGGTGCCTTTAACGTATAACAAATAGAAACTAATCAATTATCCTTTCATATTACAGCAACACAATTTCTGTATTTATTAAAGAATGCCATTTTTTTTTATCCATTTATAGTTATACTTACTGTCACGGAACATCAGTCAGTTATTATTATTATTATTATTATTATTATTATTACATTCATTACAGCAGCTACAGGCAGACAAAATGCAGCCTGTTATGTTACCCCGAGCCTGAGGAAGCTCTAACACTGGAGACTCCTTCCATAAACTGCTTAATAACCTCCCTCTTACAGAAAACAGCAATACATCATACACTTACACAGAAAACAGTCCCGTTTTTAATTGTTTTTTTTGTTTGTTTATTTTAAGAAAAGCCAGCTCTGGTTGTAGAAAACGAATCGTCGGCTTCCGACCAATCAGATTCAAAGACGTATTTATCGACCATATGCGTGAGAAGATAGCTGGAGCAGGCCACTTCCTGAATGTATTCTAACTCTAGGTGGACTTGTGAAGAGAAAATTGCATTTCGTCAATTAACTCGTATGAGAACGCAGACCCAGATTATAGTTTTATATCCTTATTAACAGCAACAAACTTCACACTCACTCTTTCCGCTTCCTTCATGCTGCTGGAAATAAATTTCAAATATCAACAAGGAAACAGACTATAGCTGTCTATATAAAAAAACTAAACAAAAAAAACAAGGCTGCCTGTTGGATACAGAAGTAGTCCTGTATCCCTAATAACTTTTCCCTTTTGTACACATTTTTTTTTTTTTTCATTTAGTTTGGAGGACATGCCTGTCCATTTATTTCTAAACGCTGCATCCGCTCCAAGTCCTTTGATTTAGCAGAAGACTGCTGCAGCTCTACGACTTCATGCTTTCATACCGAAAGCCCTTAATTACATTTGCTGTTCCTTTTGTTGCTACGCTGTTTAATGGTGAATGTTTGTGTTGCTTTCAAATGGCAAGGAAGAGAAAAAAAAAAAAAAAGGCAGCGCGTGAAAAAAATAAGTGTTTCCACACCATGATGCTGATTTGCATACCACAGTAAATCAAAAGCAGTAGACAAACTTCAGAGCAGAACTTGTGAAATGACAAACGCGTTTCCGTGCGCCTTCTGGAAATCTCGCCTGATTACATTAGATCTGCGCCCTACATAATACAGTCTACAGGTAAATGCGCATTATTCAAATCGCTGCTAGCTTTTGTGTATAGATTTATTAGAGGGAGGGAAAGGGAAGGAAAAACTAAACAAAAAAACAACAACTCAGTCTTGCTCAGGGCCCCAGCAGTGTCAGCTTAACGGACCTGGGATTCGAACTCACAACCTTTCCGATCAGTAGTCCAACGCCTTAACCACTAAGCTACCACATCCCCCATTTTAATACAGGATGAATAAATCTGCCCAATCAACGTTACACAGCCCTGATATCAAACTTAGCTTAGAGCCATGGAGTAGATCATCACCATTCATGAGATTTGGCTCCAAAAAACAAAAATTTAGAAGAACTCACTTTCAGGAGGCACTCGGACTTTGTGGGGACATCCTGACAAGCTTCTGTGGTGTGGGTACAATCCGGTCACGTGACCCGTCCCATCACAGCCTGGGGTCGGACACTTGACATCTTTTTTATCTGTTCTTATCGAGTCTGTAGAACCACACACACACACACACACACACACACACATACACAGATGCCAATACAGTTTATAGGTTCTTATTTCCATGTGTGTGTGTGTGTGTGTGTGTGTGTGTGTGTTATGCCATATGTTGGGTTAAACTGTTAATCTGTCATTAGCTACAAAGTCTCGAGTAGAGCATTATTATTATTTTTTTTTTAACTTTCAGGATTAAAGAGCACTCGTGAAGAATCAGAGGCACTTTGGAGGGATTTAGGACTTATACACCGGGTTAAACATCTACTCGATGCCTATCGGAGTCGATTGCACTTATCGCCACGACGTCTTTATTTAATCGGGATCACGTGTCCCTCAGGGTCCGAAGTCTTTCTCTTCTCGCCCGTATCCTTCCTCTTTGTTTCTGTACCGCTGGTTGTTTCTGCAGATAAACCAGGCACGGGATGACGGATAGGAGAAAGAAAAGTCAGACGAGTTGAGTTCATTACCATCCACAGACAGGAAGCAGTTGTTTTTTTTTACTGTGTGCTGTGTGAAATGATCCTTTCAGGCAGAAGGCCAGCGAAATGAATGAGATTAGAAATAAACTCAGGGATGAGGTATTTAAAATTTACCGCCCCGTTTAGAAGAAAATAAATTCACGACTAAACTCAGCGCTGCCTTCGACTTCAGCTCCGTTTGGGTTCCTGTGTGGAGACGAGAGCCTGATGCCACTGTACTGTAATGCGTTTTATATTTATAACTGGCTAAAGAAACCGAATTAAAGTCCAACACGATACAAATAATATGCGAGAGTAAAGCCCTAATGGTACAAAACTTATATATACACGATCATATCTCTCAACACTACATGAACAATTTACACACCAGACTAGAGCTACATGCACTGAACTCTCAAGTACTAAATTATTATTAATGCTAGAAATAGTAGCGGTGTTTAATTATTACTCATATTAGGCGTAGAATTATTACTATTATTTAAAGTAGCAGTAGTACTGTACTACTGGTAGTAGAAGTACTGTTAGTAGCAAGTGTTGTTTGTAGTAGCAGTAGTAGAAGAGAATTGTCAGTATTAATAGTATTGATAATTATAGTATTAACAGTACTGTCAGTAGTAGTAGTATTGTTACTGTTACTAGTATTGTAGTAGTAGAAGTAGTAGCGGTAGTATTGTCAGTAGTAGTATTGTTAATCATAGTATCAGTAGTAGTGTCAGTAGTAGTAGTATTGTCAATCATAATAGTAGTAGTAGTGTCAGTATTAGTAGCAGTACTACTACTGCTGACAGTAGTTTTTGTAGTAGTAATAGTAGTAGAAGTAGTAGTAGTAGTAGTAGTAGTAGTAGTAGTAGTAGTAGTAGTATTGTTACTTGTAGTAGTAGTAGCAGAAGTAGTAGTACTGTCAGTAGTAGTAGTAGTAGTAGTAGTAGAAGTATTAGTAGTAGTAGTAGAAGTAGTAGTAGAAGTATTAGTAGTAGCAGTAGTAGATGTAGTAGTATTAGTAGAAGTAGTAGTAGAAGTAGTAGTATTAGTAGTACTGTCAGTAGTAGTAGTAGTATTGTTACTTGTAGTAGTAGTAGATGTAGTAGTATTAGTAGTACTGTCAGTAGTAGTAGTAGTATTGTTACTTGTAGTAGTAGTAGATGTAGTAGTATTAGTAGTACTGTCAGTAGTAGTAGTAGTATTGTTACTTGTAGTAGTAGTAGATGTAGTAGTAGTAGCAGTAGTAGTATATGTAGTAGTATTAGTAGTACTGTCAGTAGTAGCAGTATTGTTACTTGTAGTAGTAGTAGTAGATGTAGTAGTAGTACTGTCAGTAGTAGTAGTATTGTTACTTGTAGTTGTAGTAGTCGTAGATGTATTAGTAGTAGTATTGTTACTTGTAGTAGTAGTAGCAGTAGTAGAACTGTCAGCAGTAGTAGTATTGTTACTTGTAGTAGTAGTAGTAATAGTATTAGTAGTACTGTCAGTAGTAGTAGTATTGTTACTTGTAGTAGTAGTAGTAGTATTAGTAGTACTGTCAGTAGTAGTAGTATGGTTACTTGTAGTAGTAGTAGATGTAGTAGTATTGTTACTTGTAGTAGTAGTAGTAGAACTGTCAGTAGTAGTAGTATTGTTACTTTTAGTAGTAGTAGTAGTAGTAGTAGTAGTATTGTTACTTGTAGTAGTAGTAGTAGTAGTAGAAATGTCAGTAGTATTAGTATTTTTACTTGTAGTAGTAGTAGTAGTATTAGAAATGTCAGTAGTATTAGTATTTTTACTTGTAGTAGTAGTAGTAGAACTGTCAGTAGTAGTAGTATTGTTACTTTTAGTAGTAGTAGTAGTAGTAGTAGAAATGTCAGTAGTATTAGTATTTTTACTTGTAGTAGTAGTAGTAGTTAGTAGTATTAAATGTCAGTAGTATTAGTATTTTTACTTGTATAGTAGTAGTAGTTAGTAGTATAAGACTGTCAGTAGTAGTAGTATTGTTACTTGTAGTAGTAGTAGTAGTAGTATGAGAAAGATAGTACTTTACTACTCTACTACTACTACAAGTAACACTACTACTACTGACAGTACTACTAATACTACTACTACTACTATTACAAGTAACAATATTACTACTCCTGACAGTTCTACTACTACTACTACTACTACAAAGTGTCAGTAGTAGTAGTAGTATTGTTACTTGTAGTAGTAGTAGTAGTATTAGTAGTACTGCCAGTAGTAGTAGTGTTGTTACTTGTAGTAGTAATAGTAGTAGTAGTGGTAGATGTAGTAGTGTTAGTAGTACTGTCAGGAGTAGTAGTATTGTTACTTGTAGTAGTAATAGTAGTAGTGTTGTTACTTGTAGTGGTGGTATTGTCAGTAGTATCAGTAGTACTGTCAGTATTAGTATTACTTGTAGTAGTAGTGCCAGTAGTAGTAGTATTGTTACTTGCAGTAGCAGTCCTGTCAGTAGTAGCAGGATCATTAGTCATTAATTATAGTAGTGCTAGTAGTATTGTAGTTATTTTTAGCAGCAACAGTAGTCGTACTGCTAGAAGTAATGTTACCATAGTAATATTACCATTAATATTAGCAGCAGTAGTATTTATATTATTAGTAGAAATACCGTCAGTAGTACGGATAACAATATGGATATTCATAGTACTAATAACATTAGTAATTGTAGTAGTAGTAGTAAAATAGTTTTTTTTTTTATAGTAGTAGTAGTGATATTGTCAGAAGTAGTTATTTGTAGAAATATGAACATAATATAATTGTAGAAGCATTACAGTTATTTGTAGTAGTTATTCACAGAAGTATTAAAGTTAAAATTAGCATTAGGATTAGTAGTATAGCAGTCGGACTAGTCAAAGTGTAGTTATTATTAGTAGTAATAACATTAATAACTGCAGTACTACAACGTGTAGCAGTAGCAGTTATTGCAGCAGCATTATTAGAGCAGTAGTAGTGACAAAATTGTAATAATGATTAGGCATAGTATTATAGTTATGATTAGAAGTATTATTAGTAGTAATAATAAGAGTAGTTGCAGTAGTATTACCTTTGTTGTTATGGTAGACAGTGCGAGCGTCCATTTGTCTCCTTTCATGGTTGACTCGTTCCAACAGGAAGCGGTCCATTTCCCTGTAGGCACCGTGGAGGAGCTGCCTGTGCATGGCCTGTTCCAGGAGGCCCAGGTTGAGCCGTGCCCGCTCCATGCCCATGCCCAGCGCCCAGCCTCCGAAAGGGTCGTCCAGCTTGGGCACCTGGGCCTCGTCCTCATTATCACTAACATCCCTGGAGTAGGCAAAATCATCCACCAGGAGCCCACTGGCAGCGTGACTTACATACATGGGGAGCTGAAGTCCAAAGTGTTTCTCGGGCCGGGCTTCATCAGCGGAGTTAGGGCTCGGGCAGGTGGCACCGGGCGCGGTCAGAGGGCGGGGACTAATCCATCCACATTCCTCTCGGTCTGGATCTTTTTCGGGACTTCTTTCACCAAGGTCTTTATCCAGCCATTTCTCATCATATTCGTTCTGGGAAGGATCCGGAGAACTCAGGCTAGTGCGTTCTGACCACGACAACGAGCCGTGAGATTTGTCTCTGTAGTCAAGGCAGTCAAGGTCGTCGTCTGGAAACAAAACAATCATAAAGTTATCAACATGAAAGATTCAGAAACAAGCAGCAAAGCCTTTTTGACCAAGCTGTTGTTACGTAAAAATCAGGAAACAATCAATATTTTTTTTTTTTTCAAACAAAGTTCCTTTCCTGAAATCTCCCCGAAATTAATCTGTTAAGATGAACACGACTCCAAGGTTGTTTTTTTTGCTTCTTAGATGTTGTCTACTGACTTAAAGGATTATTAGACAAGGACAAAACTCTACACTTTGGGCACGAGCGTTCAAATACCAGCATCGGCTTAGCATGGCAAGACACAAAATGATTTATAATGTGCTCGTATGAGGGACACGAAGAAACGAAAACAAGAAAAAAAAAATCCCTTCAGTCTTAATTACTTTTGATTTAATAACACTGCAAGCACAAAGGCTTTGGATTAAAATCAGAGAAAAACAATCGAAAGCCTGTGTGAGGGTCAAAGAATTTATATTACAGAACAATATGTACTGCGTCTGCATTTGCAAAAATTAAAAATAACTAAATAAACAAACAAATAAATAAATAAATGTAAAAAAAATAATTACAAATAAAGGAAAATGGGAAACAATAGTAAAAACTCAAAATAAAATATTATATGTTAAAGAAAAGCTTTTTTTTGTTTTTAATTTGATGAAGTATTTAAGTAGAGGTCTCTTGAATTTTTTATTTGTTTTTTTTTTTTTTCCCTTTTAGAGAAAAGCTTCTCATCAGTCAGGTTCCTTAAACAATCATTCGTTCCTTCATTCCTTCATCCTGGAGCCTTTCCCAGGAATACTCGGAGCACTAGCGGGAATACACCCTGGAGGAGACGTGGTTCTAATCAAACATCACACACATTCACACACTCATTCACACCTAGAGGTAAATTAGAGTCACCAGTCCTCCGACTGACACGTTCGCTTTTTTTTTAATAATTTCCCGGTGGGAGGACACGGAAAATCCGGACACAACGCGAACATATATAAAATGTTGTATGGGTTAACGGCTAGTTGTAAGCCTTGAAAAAAAAAGAAAAAAAAGAAAGAAAGAAAAAAAGTGACTTTTGGGGACCAATCAGTGAAATTTGAAGTAGAGACACTGAACCTAATTAGCACTATTTATTTATCTATTTATTTATTTATTTATTTACTTATTTATTTTTCGCACTTAGCTTTTTGGGGGAAAACTATATATTCAAATGCCAAAATAAAAAAAAAATGAAATTAATAAATTTGAAAAAAAGCTAGTCTGGGGAAAGAAAGTGGAAACGCATCTGAATTAAAAACCACTAATTAAATCATTTTAATAAAAAAAAAATAGTAATTAATTCATTTGAAAAAAGCTAGTCTGAGGAAAGCAATAAGAAACGCATTTAAATTAAACACTACTAATTAAATAATTTGAATTAAAAATTTTATATTAATTTGAAAAAACGCTAGTCTGGGGAACGCTAGCAGAAACACATCCGAATTAAAAACTACTAATTAAACAATTACTTTTTTTAAAAAAAAATTGCATTTACTTACATTTATTAAAAACAAAGCATTAATTTTTTATTCATCCTCAAATGTCAAAACTGAGGCTCGAGTCACAACTAGCCATAAACCATCTCTCGCAGCTTCTCACGTCTTTACACCACGAAGCGTCCGCTTAACACGCGTTCCAGTTTAACCAGTCTCCAGCATTCCCACAGCGAACGTTCAGTTCAGTAAATACACATGCGCTTCATTCCCGTTAAGCCGATCTATAACTAACTCCTTTTTTTTAGGTTTTTTGTCTGAATCACGACAAAAGGTGTGATAAACCGAGCCTGTCCAACACAGATGCAAAGTTAGCCAGTTATGCTAAGTTACAATTAGCAGAGCAGGCATCCAGGCGTACTCTGCCATCCAGATGGAGGCAGAGCGCTCACCAAAAAAGTCCACACACACACACACACACACACACACACACACACAGCAGCAGCAGCGAGAAAGAATCAGGGTGGGGGGGTTTTGGAAGGCGAGCGTGGATGGAGTGTTGGAACAGGTGAATGGTTTGTACTCCAGAATAGCCATTACCGTAGCTAGTGTGCGATCTGAGGCTTGGCTCAAGTCACTTGCACACGATGCCGCCACCAAATGGAAGACTCGCACCCTCTTTCTTTCTCTTCCCCCCGCTTCCTTTTTTTTTTCTTTTTTTTTTTAGATTGTCCTCCTTCCATGTTTTATCTTTTATTTTCCTTTACACTATCGTTTTTGGTTTTTTTTTTAAAATATTAATAATAATAATAAAAAAAAATGTCAGCCCTGTAAGAAGAAAGAATAAAACATATCTACACACAAATAAAATAATAATAATAAATTAATAAATAAATAAATAAATAAAGCGAATTCCATTTCCAGCGACGCCGCTCAATTTGTAGCACTATTCCGTTGTCCATTTAACGACCCACATGTGTCCAATAATGAGGCATAGGCATTATGCCTAATTATGTATATTTGCACCGTGTTTGATGGCCTAACAAAAGCTTTCGAAAGGCACAATTACGTTTGTTGCTTGGTTACATCGTTAAAAATATACCAAATAAGTGCAGATTATAGGGGAGCGCGAATGCACGCGCAAAAGTACGGGCATTGTTGCCAAAATGTTCATAATTCGTTTCATTAGGAAATGGCAATGTTTTTGTTTCGGGGGAAAGGACGACGCTCGAAAATGTAATCTCAACTTTTTTTTTTCCTCCATATTTCCGTGTGTGTGTGTGTGTTTGTTGCCAGAAATGTTTACATGGCTCAAGTGTGTGTGTGTCTGTGTGTGTGTGTGAGAGAGAGTGATCATTTTCTTTTTTTCCTTTTTTTTTTCCTATCAATGAGACACAATATAATTTGCTGTCTCCTATTTTCAGTTTATTATTCAAGCACTATTTTCCTTCTTTTTTTTCCCCCCAGGCTTGTATAATCGAGCAGGCGATCTAGCCCGGTTGTGATTTCGGGGATTCCAAAAAAGATATCCGGATACACAGTGTGGAGCAGAGATCCGAGTCTTATCGCTCCAACAACTGCTGTTTCTTCTGTCCGGACACCAGTTTGGAAGCAGAGCACAGAGGAGGAGGAGGAGAAGGAGGAAGGCAGGAAGGATGAAGGGAGGAGGGAGGAATGAAAAAAAAAAAAAAAGCGCTTTGCCAGGAATCTCATGACAGATCAGCTGTCCCAAATTTCAATCTGAGGATGTGACAGACAAACACAGCAGCGGAGTCTTTAAGCAGAAATTAATGGAGTGGGTTGTTTTTTTGTTTTTTTTTTTCCTTTTTGGGGAGTGTGTTTAAGGGGGGATGGATGGATGGATGGATGGATGGATGGATAGATATACAGAGAGCTGGAAGGGGGAATGAGGAGGAGGAGGAGGAGGTGGCAGGGGAGAAAAAATATGAATGCAACAGATGGTAGTTTAAAATTCAGCGTCAATTGTTCATCAAAACAGACAAAACAACGGGACATCTGTCTACCTGCTGGAGTGTCAATGTTCCTGGGTGCGTCTTTGTCCTGAGCAGTTGCCAGGTCCTCCTCCTGGTCCTCGTGCTCCTCCTCCTCCTCGTCCTCGTCCTCCTCCTCCTCTTCGCTGGGACTGTAGTGGCGCGGTTTCATCAGCAGAGACTTCCTCTTGTTAACCGGCGTGCCCCGGGCCCCTTCGGCCGCACTCCTCTTCCTCGCCGCAGAGTGGTGCAGGCTGCAAGAACATGAGAGAAGATGTCTCAAATCTGAGAAACGATAGGCTTTTAATCGTCTCGTTAACCGAGGAGGATCTACGGATGAAGATCGAACATCCAGCCTCGTTACGGTTCTAGTCCGTTAACCAACAACGTCATCGACAATAAATCTCGAGCTCGAATGAAAACTGATTAAACCACGATCCGTTAAAGAAGAGCTCGAGGGACTGAAAGAAAAATCTTCTTTAAGGAAGGAGTCTCCACTTTCACAGCTTCGTATTCATGGCTGTGATGAACACAGGAACACGTCATTAGGGTCTGAGAAAAAGGCACGACGTGGCACATGCAAATAAATAAATAAATGTCGCTGTGGTGAAAAACTTCAGAAGAAGATCAGAAAAAAATCCAGTGATAAGTCTCTCCTAAAATTGCTTAAACTGAGAGGAGACCAGCCATGTGAAAATGGCATGCACGTGGCAAGCGCTTTAGGGGAGTCAAGAAGGGGAAGTTGGGAAAATATTGCTTACCTGTGCGTGTCGATGATGCAGTCAGGCGGAACTGCAAACAGAGAGAGAGAGAGAGAGAGAGAGAGAGAGAGAGAGAGAGAGAGAAGACATGGGTAAACACACATGTATGAGTTGATCCCACAGGAGAGCTGCAGCTGTGCAAGCTCAGGATCCTAACACTGCTTTTCCACACTCTGAGATCATACAGTCCTTCCTCATCCTCCCTTTTCTGAAGAAGTGCTCCAGTCTGGAAGCACACCAGGTGTCAGGTAGGTGGGTCCGAGCGTGACAAAAGAAACCACGTTAGCAAGCGACACGTGACGTGTTCGTTAGCCGTGTATGACGCCTCATCAGCTCACTTTCAGTCAGCTCGCATCGCTAATCCGTTCTGCTAACTTAAAAACAGGCCACGCCCACAAGAGAGAAACTAAAAGTGACACGAGCAACTTGTCGCCTGCTAGCCTGAAGAAAACAGGTCACAAAAACCCATTGTGCTTTCAGAACAGAGTGAAAAAAAATACTATTAATTAACGATAGTCTTAATTAGCATGAACCGACGATCTTTTTAAGAACAGTTCATAACATTTATCTGGCTAACTAGCTACACTTCTAAGCTTCGTCATTTACGTTTCCAAGGTAATCGAAATCACGGGACTGGGCTGCCTAATGGAGTAAATGCTATCCCAGTGAGCTAGCTTTATTAGAATGTACAGACTCGAGCTTACACGTCACATTGTGGGAGATAAAAATGATGTCCAGGGTAAAGTGTTGACGCTTCTAGACGAGTGTTGAATGGACAAAGTGAAGCTACTCAAGAGAATGTAGACGTTAGCGTAGAATCGCTTTCATATGATCGCCAGGGGAGAAGACTCCATCAAACCCCACTGGAAATCCGCCCCGTCACATGACACGGCGCTGGAGTGCGAGGAGTCAGTCGCTCCGTTCAGACACACTCCTTAACTTGCCAGGACCAACATCAGTACATAATGAAGGCACTAAGCTGTGAATAATGCATCACCTCCACATAACCGCCTCTCCAAATGAATGAGATTAATATTAAAATGAACAGCGGTGGGTGTCGCTCTGTCTCTGAACTAACACTCCAGGTGAATTGTACGCCAGGGACGTGAACGCAAGCTGAAAAACTTGATCTTTATCCAAGGGGGCGCTAGAGAGACCTTGAATTTGAAAAACGGCAGTGATATCCTCGATAATGAACAAAACATCAATTAACAAGCATCCATATAGAGTCAAGTGGAAATGTGAGTGATATTATAGCAGATTACTCACTAGCATTGCCGTTGCATCGCTCAGCTCGATTCTCATCTCCTTCAGGATCCATCTGGAACAAAAACGGAGCAAAGAGGTTCAGGGACGGAAAAGTTATTTGAGGAAAAAGGCATCCGAGTCAGTGTTGAATAATATTCGAGTTTAAAAGCCACGACATGAAAAAGTGAGGTAAAGAATCATGCTTGAGAATAAAAACTAGGCTTGGTTAGGTGTGAAAATGTTTCACCATATTTGAGTTGAAGTAGTCAAATAGTTGAATCAATTTTAAGATTGATGTAAGGCATTAAAAAGATATTTATGTTAAAAGGTTTAATTGCATTTGAGTTGAAATGAGAAACATCGAAATAGATTTGAGTTGAAGAGTTGAATTGTATTTGAGTTTAAACACTGCATGCGGCATTTGAGTTAAAGGAGTCGAATTTTATATCTGGAATTGAACTAGGTGTGGCCATTTGAGTTCAAAATTTTAATTGTGGCGAGAAACGTATCTGAGTTTAAATGTTTCATTCTATTTGTGTTTAAAATGTGTCAGACGTGAAAAGGGAATCCTATTTCACGCTCGGCCTTACAAGCTGTTAGAGTTTGAGGTATTCGAGTTGTATTTGAGTTTGTGCGCTAGGCGTGGAAATGCGTTCCAGCTGAAATGTTAAATCGGAATTTAAATCTAGACACACAAGGAGAATCGAGTTGAAGAGCTGAGTGTAGCTAGTGAAAAGCTAGTCATGAGAATATATTTGAGTCGTATTTGAGTTTAAAGCTGAACCAGGGTTAGATTTTAAACACTAGGCTTGACACGGGATTTGAGTTTATAACGTAAAGGTGTTTCACTCGAATTCAAATTTACTCTAAATGCTGGGTGTGAAGTTGCCACATCAGACATTTATAACATAATAAAAGTAAATTAACAAAAAAACAAAAAAAAACATTTATTTATATATATATATATATATATAAATAGTTTTTTTTGTTTTCTTGTTAATTCACTGTTAAAAATTTTTAAAATATATATAATTTATACTTTATTTTTTTATATTTAAATTTATACACAATATATATAAATTATATATATATATATTTTTTTTTTTTTAATTTAAAAACTTCCTTTTAATACCTTGATTTTAGACTCAAACCTGATTAAATTCAAATTCTTTTTTTGCCTGACCTTTTAAGAGTTAGTAAAAAAAAATAAAAAAAAAAATAAAAAAAAATAAAATAAAAAAAATAAAAAAAAAGATCAAAACTCAACCGTTATAATTCTCTAACAAAGCAGGAGTCACGCGGTGATGTTCCAAGACGTCCTTCGCGATCGATCCGGATCGTTAATTCTTTTTTCTTTTTGCACTACTCAAACCCTGATAAAAAAAAATAAAACCCACATCGTGACCCTTAAAATAAATACTCTCGTACACCCCTGTGGTTGTTTTTTTTTTTTTGTGTGTGGTTTTTTTCCAGGAAATTGAATTAATTTGGCACAGATGCACATCCCAAAAAGAAAACACACACACACACACACACACACAAAAAAATAAAAATAAAAAAAAAAAGACAGAGGTGAGCGAGACTTCCTTTTGAAAGAGGCGAGACCGCGGTGGCCAAAAAAATAATGATGTAAAATAGTGTGTCGAGAAAAAAACAAAAAAAAAAGTAGCACCGTGGAGTGTTTTTAGACAAAAAGAGTTGTTAATGCCCCACACACACACACACACACACACACACACACACACTCTCTCTCTCTCTCTCTCTCTCTCTCTCTCTCTCTTTTCCCCCTCACTCTCTCTGCCGCAGCGTCGCCTTGCCGATCCCAAATAAAACCTATTAAATGTAATTATTCCGGGCTGATGGCGGTGTATAGTGGTCAGAGGGGCTGCGGTGAGTCACAGGCTGTGCTGTTACTCCAGTCGTAATGGGAAACATGACTCCTCTGCCTTTCTCTCTCCCTCCCTCTCTCTCTTTCTCTCTCTCAGCTTGGCTGTTGTGATTGAAGGCACTGACCTGTCATACATTTATAATAGGGGGAGCAGGTGTGGCAGTGATGGGCCTTAATTTCCTTTAATAAACCTTTTATGTGGTCCACTCTTAATGCCACGCCGGTCCTCTCACGGCTCCCCGGGCGTAATAGCTTCATTACTTTTGATTACTGCACTCCCTATCGAGACAAACAACTCCCAAACACTATAGATTACATTCTGTAATAACTAATGTACCTGATTAGTTCATTACACTCGTGTCTGCTCTACGCACACACACACACACACACACCATGTTAAAAAGTAACAGTTTCTTTCTTTCTTTCTTTCTTTCTTTCTTTCTTTCTTTACGGTCGCAACAGCATCACCGCCATTTCATTACCACATTACAAACATCTCCAAGCAGACAGAAATGCCGTCGGAGCGCCGTATTTTTTTTTACCGGCTATTGCGTAATTGGATTTGCGTAACTCTGAATGGCCTTCGAGAGCCTCCTTGTAGCTGAATTACCAAGCAGTAGGTGGTAAACATCAGCGCTTTCGAATAATATCAGTTACCTCCTTACGCAACCCTCGCAACCCGTTGCTTGAACATCTAATAAACATGTTTATCTTGAGGGAACAATCCTAGATGAATAGGTTCGAATAGGTTCGTTTTTTTAAAAACGGCTCTCCTAAGTCGTCTGGACTGGACATGACGTGGGACTCTACAGACGTTTGAGCTCCTCAAGTGGAGTTGCCTCTCATGAGGGATTTACACACACACCAGAAAAAAAAAAAAAAAAAAAAAAAACAGGGAGGTTTTTCTACCTCGGCGTCTCTGAAAGGCGATGAAGAGTGTGAGTCGCAAGGCCCTCGGGGTCTCCTCTGCTCTCGGCTCGATCTTGTCTCTCCGCTCCTCAGAGCTTTGGCATGAAAAGCATCCTCTGGGGACAGAGAGGAAAAGGTCAGGTAAGGAGACGTCCTCGGGGGCAGAAGGGTGAAAGAAACACACGGCAGATGGACTTTAAAGTAAAACGCTTGGCATGATAACGATATTGATATTGATGTTGTTGTGTGTGTGTGTGCGCGTGTGTGTGTTCCTACAGATCTCCAGGTCAATAAATCTGGTCCTTTATATTATGTTACACCGCAGCACTACTGAATTCCGGATTCCGATTGGTCAGCAGATCAGGCGGCTCACAGGTTTGGATGGACGTGCTTTTTTTTTTTTTTTGTTAACTTTTCCATAGTAACAGTTTACACAGGGTGTAATGATGAGTGATGGGTGATGATACGGCTTGGATTTACGGCTAACGTTTAAGGAAGGAGTCTCCAGCGTCAGAGGAGACAGAGGAGGAGGTCAGGCTTTAAGGGTTTCTCTGGAACATTTTTAAATGCATCTATAAACGGATAAAAAAGTTGTTGTGTGAGAGAAATGAAACACAGAAGAGAACTTGAACACACTCGTCTCGAAGGTGGTAGCGCTTCATCCCGCCGTCCTGTCATTGATTATTTCACAATAACACGACCGCACTAGGTGTCTGAATCTTCTCAGGTTTTACTTTTAGCTAATGTGATTGTTCCGCTTTTTCCGAAAACAATACGAAGAAGAGTCTTTTCGCTGTCTGCTCGTTTGAAGCGAAGTGCTTCATACTTTCATTTCCAGGGGCGGTCACTCGATCAGCATCGGATATACGGTAGAGACGAGGAGACGCGTGAGATCTTAGCAACTAACAGCGGTTTGAATCCTCAAACTTACGGTCGCTTATTTCCACGGTTCTGTCCGGACGTCTGGACAAGCTATTCAGCAGAAACAAAACTTCTCTAACTATCAAGCACATTATTAACCTGATTATGTCACTGCTAAGTCCCTGTGAATGCGCCGTTACTATAGAAACGACACCATAGTAGGAAGCGCGAGTTAATATAAACCGTGCCGATGTTAAACCTAAGCAAATTATTTGACGAGCTCACTAGCCGAACATGGTGAGAGTGTAGATGTGATGAACTGGACGTTGTTTGGTTTTGGATGTTATAACGTTTTGTGCCAAAATGAAGCGCAGAGAGAGGGGGAGGGGGAGGGGGAGGGGGAGGACAGCCTACTGTCTGAAGCTTTTGCCTCATCTGCTGAATCAGAATTTCGTTCAATTCTAGTTGCCCTCGTAGGCCAAGGACACTGATGGCGAAGGCCTCACTCATACACTCCTGGGAGCTTGTGCTTCCCCCTAATGCATGTGTGTGTGTGTGTGTGTGTGTGTGTGTGTGTGTGTGTGTGTGGGGCCGGTGCTCTCTGCCCCTGGCCCATCTGCTACTTTTCCCACAACCTTATTTGAGCTGTCGAGAAGTGTGTGTAAAAAGTGACGCAAGTGCAATCAACACATGAATTAAACTGTAATTTGTTCTGACTCGGAGGGAGGGAACGAGCGCGCCGGTGATTTGACGAGATAACAGAGTGGTAATGAAATCAAAAACGGTCAAATGCGAGCACATCTGGAGCAAGTAAAAGCGTCTAACCAACGTCCAGATTTCGGGAGTTCGCTGGATCATACTTCATTTGAAATAAATAACACAGAGCACACATTTTCACTCCGCGTTGAGATCAATGACGGATCGATGGAGAAATATAGAACGGCCACGGTTTACTTTTCCTATGTTTTATCCCGCTTAAAACACCGACCGCTAGTCAAACTCCAGGAGCAGATCGGACGGAGGTTTAAGGAAAGCGTGAGAAAACAAAAGGTTAAAAACATTTCCTCGGTGCTGAGCGCTTGTTATGATTAGACTGAACTTTGAGTGTAATTACGGAATAAAGCTGCGTGAGCGGAGCGACAGTGAATAAATAAAGACCTCCAACGTTATCTTCGCTAATGCTCCTCCCTCTCTCTCTCTCTCTCTCTCTCTCTCTCTCTCTCTCTCGCACTCTAGCTGTATCATTCTTTGAATTATGGAGCCCGGGGCCCGGCACAAGGTCACCTCTTTTCCTTCTTCCCCCCATGTCTTTGTCCCGTGTTGCAGTAGGAAAGGGTTAACTCCGGGCTGAATGTAATTACGGAATGAATGGAATTACAATGTGCCTGCAGCAAGTTTGCGTCTTCCTTATTTATTAAGGCAGCTGATGGGCCAGGTTTGATGAGGCACTCTTCGGGCATAATTGAGTCATCACACAAAGAGGGGGCTTCGGCAGCATTCACCGAGGTTTTATCAGCCGCAAACAGACCTGATTACTGGCAATTACACTCTGATCTGCCAGGAGGAGGGGGGGCAGAGCGAAGGAAGGAAAGAAGCAAAAAAAAGAAAAAAAACTTTCCTGTTTAGAGTTCACCCCAGGAATAATTTCCACGATCGGGGGTTTTGAACACGGCTTCTATTTTTAATTAAAAAAAGTGCAGAGATCGTTCAAACGGCGAAAAAACACAAAATAGTTGTTTTTAGAATGTCGTGACATTATCCTCGTCTCGTATCCTCGGATTTGAATGCGAGATGTTTGGATATGGGTCTGAATGCGAGGTTTGAAAGAATACGGCCGAGCCGAAACGGGGCAGAGCGCGTAATGACATGCAAATCGGCGAGCGTGTGTAAATCGAAACCTTGTAATCACACCGTTCGGAAAACAAACAAAAAACTTCGGAGATGATCGGGGGAGGGATTTTTATTTATTCATTTATTTATTTTTTTTTAAGCCAGTGAGTCAAGTGAGAGGAAAAGCCAGATCCGGAAGTGTGAGGTCTCTGAAATGTTTATAAAGCTAAAAGTCTAAATTATTTTAATATCGGAGAATTGTTAGCGTTAGCTGTAGCGTCTGGGAAAACGTTCAGACCAGGAATCTTGCATTTGGAATACCGGGAAGTGAATTGAATCCCTGCTTTCTGGCAGATTTTTCATCAGCTATGTTACGTTTAAATAAAAAAAAAAAAAGGCATATCATTCAATAATAATAATAATAATAATAATAATAATAATAATAATAAAAAGCATGAGCTCATGTGCGAGTGTAAAATTCTCTCCTGATTTTTTGTTTGTTTGTTTGTTTGATCCTCAGGCCAAACCGGTCATTTCATCACCAGGAAGCGGTCACTTTTATCCCTTTTCCCAACACACGCTCACTTCCACTGATGAGAAAACGCATCCAGGATCCTTAACGTGGAATTAATCGCTTGGCCGCTGCACACAGGGAAAAAATCCTCGCCCTGGCCGAGTCCGGAGAAGAGGACATGAAAGAGTTGGACGGTGAGGCTTTTGTGGCAGTTTCGTGTCCGGCAAAAAGACGTTCCACGACATGAACTGTAACTAGAAACGGACAATAATTCATTTTAAATATATATAACAAAAAAAAAAAAGGTTGACGAACTTAGAAAATAGGAAACGCCGATTATTTTCCTTCAACATCTCCGAACTGCTTGCTGAAAAGTTCTTTTATTATTAACTCCCGAAATTATTTCAGCAGAAGAATAAGGAACGCTGTCATTTATCCAGTGATACCTGAGCCATCCTCTACCTGAATTCACTGACCTTTACTCTTTTCATTTTGTGTGTGTGTGTGTGTGTGTGTGTCTGTGTGGCGGACAATAGGAATGAAACAAAAAAGAAAAAAAAGGGGCCAGGTGTTAGCGGAGAAAACTTCCACGCCTATTCTCCGTCTCCGTCTGAGCAAACCTACCACGAGTGGGACCAGGTGGCCTGCGATTTGGGTCCTAGCTCGCAGATTAAAAAAAAAGCGCTCGCTATAGTACAGAAAGAGAGAGAGAGAGAGAGAGAGAGAGAGAGAGAATGCTTTTTAGAAGAGAAGAAACACCCTTATCAGGGACTTGTATCAGGAGTTTGAGAGGAAGCCACCCTTTAAACTCCTGATTCCTAATCAGATTGCACCGAAATGAACAGCTCGTATGGCAGCTGTACTTTTCCCAGGGTTAATTACCTTTCACCGCGCTCGCCTAATGAGTCAGCTGCCGCTGTCATTAAACAACGCCACTTCAAGCGCCGCTCCTTCAGCCTGCACAAACAGCAGCGGATCCCCCTCCCGGCTTCACTCCGGCACGGGAACCCACACCACAACCAGCGAAAAAGGAAATAAATAAAATAAATAAAGTGTGTGTGTGGGGTGTGTGGGGGTGGAGGTCAGCGTACGTGGCATATGTTCAGAAACCGGAGCCTTGCGACATTTAACCTGTCCGTCCGAGACGCCGTTTCTTTCTCTTCGATACTGCCCCAATGACGATTCAACACAAACTCCTGATGTTTATTCTTTTGTTGTTGCTCTCACAAGAGTTTTGCTGGAAGAGTTTCGAAACGTGACGGATTACAAACCCGCGCTCGCACGGATTTACCTGCGGCTCCAGGAAGCTGGTCTTCTTGAGAGTTTGGGAGAAGCGTGGCTTCCTGGGTGTTGTTACACTGCTTATGTAATAACTTCACTGGACTTTACTGAGTAGACGATAGACGTTAGTTTTAAACTGAAATCTGTGTATTTCTGCGATGATGCACTTATTCAAAAGCGCCGATCTCTCTCTCTCTCTCTCTCTCTCTCTCTCTCTATAATCTATATATCTTTTTCAGTTATTTATAGCACAATCCATTTTGTAATATGAATATTAGGGACTATTCTCACACACACACACACACACACACACACACAGGGTTCAGCAAATGAAACACAATCATCATCATCATCATCATCACACGTCCAAAAAAATAAAGAACCCGTAACTAAACGTTCAACTTCACCCCCAGACGTCAACTTCAGCAGATTTTGTGTCACCATGTTTTTTCCCCCCAGTTTGAGTTCCCAGTTTCGTCCACCCAACAAAAACCGAAGCTTTATCACCATCAGCATGAGCGCGAGAAATGATCTACAAACAATCAGCACGTTTTATTACCAGAGCCACATCTGAGCCCTCAAAACCGTTCGGCTTCTCAGAGACGGAAAATATCTTTCAGGCAAAATCTTAAGCTGCTAATTGTTGAAATACGTCTGTATTTTTAAGGAAGGAGTCTCCAGTGTCAGAAGTCCTCACGACGGAGGAGATGGCGATGAAAGCGACAGCGCTAAACGCCGCTACCGGCACGTCGTTGATGATTTTCCCTCCGACGGCACAGCGGTGAGTGTTTTCCGTACTCGCGTAACGGCTCGGGTTGTTGATATCTTTATCCTGCAGGACCAGAAGGAGCATACGGATTTGTTTTGCGTGTAGATAAGACAGCGAGCGCTCGGGTCACTCTGGATAATGTAAATATTACTCAAACGCTGCAGCTGATAGCAGGACGAACGAATCGGAAGTAAAGAGAAGAGAGAGGGGAGAGAAAAAGAAAAAGAGAGAGAGAGAGAGATAAATAAATAAATGGTGGCACATCGGTGCGACACGATTAACATGTCACCTGAAGGGGACGCGGCCCGGCGCGCTCAGGGCTTTGAAGCCACGGCTTACTAAAGCGCGCTCGCTTTCTATCGTCGTATGCTGACCCTTCATCTGTCCTTCTCCCGCTCAAGCCAAACACGCTCGGACGCTGCCTTTCATAACACCATAAAAACACAGAGAGAGACCGGAGGTGGACGTGGAGGTGTGTATTGTGTCGCATGGACACAGAGAGAGCCCAAAATCCACCACCACCCCCACCCCCACTTTCCTACCCCTCCCTTTCCCCCCTCCTTCTTTCAAGACCTTTTTTTTGTCGTTCACTTAACGTCCGCTCTCGTTAGCTGAGCCGTGTATAATGGGGGGAATTATTTTCCGTGTAAATATACCACATGGTGACCCTCAAGGTACAAGCAAGGGGGAGAAAATCATACACACACACACACACACACACACACGCACACAAACATGAATTTTAATAATAAAAAAAAGATATTGTCCAGTTTTTTTTACACTGTCGAATAAAAAAAGTTTTGTTTAAGATTATTGTTAGGAAAATGCACGAAAAATAAAAAAAAATCTCTTTTAAAAAACAAAAAAAAAAACAAGACTTCTAGAAAAATGTTCACTCTAAAATACAGCTTTCACAATTTAAGTTTTTTTATTACTTTTTTTTTTTTTTTAAAAAAGAACCGATTTTCCAAGAAAGTTCTTTTATTTTTTTTATTTTTTATAACAAGACTTTAAAATTTGCAGACTAATGCGAACGGTTTATTATTACTGCAAAAAAAGAAATAAATATCAGGATTAAAATATTCTTTTCTAATTTTCCCTACGTCAAGACATCGCTGACGGAGCTTTCTTCTGAAGCTGAGACTCCCTTCGCCTTTCAAAAAAAAAAAGAAGAAAAAAAAGAAAGAAAGTAGATTTCTGGACTGAGGTTCAGCTGTGATCTTGTACTTTGACGCTAAATGAATTACCGTGTGCTCGCTTTCGCAGCCGTGACAGCTGTCTGTACGCATCGGGGACACGTGCACCGGCCGACTTGACCCTTGTTAGGAAAAACAAAACACACCCTCTCTCACACACACACACACACACACACACACACACAAAAGGCTCCTGAAGCCTGGGACTTGCCTAGTGAGGTCACTGGAGATTTTCCAGACAAGCCCAGTCCGGAGGAGGGGGCGTGTGAGCGGAGGGCAAGAAGAATAAAAAAAAAAAAAAAAAAAAGAGAAAGAAAAAAAAAAAAAGAAAGGGACAGGCGGCGAATCTCATTTTAGCAGACCGCACACAATCTGGGCTCCCACACAACTATCTCTGCCTGACCGCTTTCTATTTATCCCTTATCAGTGTTTACCAACCGCTACTTTTCTTTCATTCCCCGCTGCGAGGCCGTCCTCGTGCTATCAGTCAACAGCTGACACGACGTGGAACGGCCTCAAAGGCGAGAGAGGAAGGGATCAAAACCGGAGCGAGAAGCTGTTTAAACAATGCAACAGAGGAAATAAATTCAGAAAATCCTCGCCGTTCACGCGGCCCACGAGGGGACGAGACGCCGCTTTGTAGTCGGGCCAAGCAAACAGAACCGTGGACACTATGAGGTAACGTTTACGAGGTGCACCCAGTATTTTATTTATTTTAAAGAGAGAGAAAAACAAAAACGATGATGTGATGATGCAAAACACAGACTCCTGATATCAGATCACGAGTATTAAACTTCACACACACACACACACACACACACACACACACACACACACAATATTAGCAAATATTCTCCACTTTAAATCGTAACCTTATAACCTCACCATCTTTATTTAATTTTTCATCATTTCTAATCTCTGAACAAAAAAAAAAAATCAATTCATGCTTCAATTCTCTCTCTCGCTCTCTCTCTCTCTCTCTCTCTCTCTCTCTCTCTCTCTCTCTCTCTCTCGCTCCTCCAGCCGTGTTTCACTTGTTCAAAAAGTTAAGTAATTAATTACGTTTATCCCTCCGCCAGCTGCTCCGTGGCAGATGGAACATTTTCGGAAACCTTGTCGAATTAAATCCAAATAATTCATTTTCCGGGATTAACTAAAGTGAAGTTTT
>JAUCMX010000003.1:31342873-31387873 GCA_033459395.1 Hemibagrus guttatus | reverse complement strand
AATCCACACACCTCTCAGATCCTACAGGTTTCTACTGTGCAAGAAATCATTTCAGCAGCTAATTATTTTCCGAGAACATCGGGGAAACATCAGAAAAGTGCAACGTTATTTGTAGGAAAGTGTAAATCAGGGCAGATGGCTGGATTATAAGTAAGGAATGAAACTCCTCACGCACCCGGGCGTCTGCTTTTCCCTGGGAAGATAATCGACGTCGTCCTACGACGTAAGCCGTAACTAGAATCGGATAAAAAGTACGACGTGTCTCGTGAGATCGCGAGGACGGCGCACTTTAAGGAGGGAGACCAGTCACACACCCGGGTGCTGTGCTTTTCTAGAAAAACAAATCGATAGAAGCGAAAGGGTGATTCATTTCCTGTAGCTAAAAACAGATAAAAACTCAATCAAAATCTCTGTATTTCTCTGCTCCTCTAGAAGTCAGATAAAAATCATGGATTTGTCCTGTCTTCCGCTTGATATCACAGTTTGCTTGTATTCCCACATCGCTTCGGATTAAAATAAATAAATAAATAAATAAATAAATAAAAATTTAAAAACGTGTTAATCTTGAACATTTCGTTGTTTTTTTATTAAAAAAAAAAAAGAAAAAAAAAAGTGGAATAAATCAGGAAGCTTGGTGTTCAGCGTAAACTCCTCTGTTACTGACACTGGAGACTCCTTGATTAAATTTATTTATTTGTTTGTTCGTTTGTTTATTTATTTATTTATGCGACAGGAAGTGCATCTGGCGTAAAACCTGTGCCAAATCATACGGATCAAATGATCCGCTAAAAACAGCGGACACTGACATTGTGCCAGACAAACGCTAGGATAAATTTTTATTTATTTATTTATTTATTTATTTATTTGTCTATGCTTCTTGTTGCTATAGAAAGAAAATTTTTATTTTATTTTTATATTTATTTTTTATTATACAACATATAACACGCAAGTTACAGAAAACGAATCGACCAATCAGAACGCAGAGAGCTGCGCTATAATCAGCCATAATTAGCCGTGTCCGGTAAAGACTGGAATTAGAGTTAATTAGAGTTCAATAAAAGAGGGCGGGGCCAGTGCTGGAATTGTTTATATAGAAAATGTAAAATGACGTGATTTGTGTAAAAGGCGAGCTTTTTCTCGTGCAAGTTGTATTTTTATCTATGAGTTTTAAATTAATGTGACTCAGATGAAGAAAAAAACAAACATTTTAAATCTTTTAAAAATAACAATAATTAAAAAATTAAAAAAAAAAAACGGTAACATGATCACCATCAGCTTATACTCAAGGATTTAGGGGGGAAAAAAAAAAAGTTGTATCATCGAAATCTCAGTGATGTCACACAAAATCTATTTCCAGACTCATTCATCCAACATGAATATTTTTCTTTTCTTACATTACATTAACGTCCCGTTAATTTCAGTGATTTATGGCATCGGCTGCCCTTTAGACACCTTGAACCTTAGCAATAATAAACATTAAAACTTTTTAAATAAGAAATAAACCCAATATTAATTAAAGAATTGGTCTTTGTGGACTTTGGTATGGGGGTGCCAATATTTACACACACACAGCCCAAAGTTCAGATATTTTTGCACGGAATAACACTGGGGGGGTCGTGTTGTTATAGGAAAATAATCAACAACAATAACAGCGTGACTCAAGTGTGTTAAATGTTTAATTAATTTTTTTTTTTTTTGCATTAATTATACAAGTCTAATGGTTTTTAGATGTTAATTGTTGTGTTAATTTGATGGAACGTTGTGAAACAAGCTGGTTCATGTTATCTCTTTCACTACAGCAGCCAGAAACAGGCGTTTGGCTATGAGCTCGGGAAAAAAATCAATAATAATAATTTTTACAAAAAAAAACAAAAAAAAAAACACAAGCTCCTCCATCATTTCACCTCCTTGTGCTAGAACAAATAAAGCGCTGACACTGGAGACTCCTGTTAAAATTGTTAATTGTTAAAACCCGAATCCACACACAAACAGTCCAAGTTTTTTTTTTTTCCCTTCTTTCAGATTTTTTTCTTTGTTCGTATGCTGCTTGCTTGCAGCGTTTCAACAGAAAGCAAACATCTGACTTGCGCTCGTCTGGTTTTGCATCGCGCATTGCTTTTTGGCCACAGAGCTATGCTGCTTATGAAAATGTCAGACTTTTTTGTTCTTGTTTAGGATTGTCATTTGCTTGAGGTCAGCTCGATTTAATAGCCAAACTGTGTATATATGATACGTCCGAGTGCCAGACGGGTGGCGTTAGTCAGAGAGGACGGCAAAACCGACCGGCTGCACGTATTTTCCGAGCGATTATGTTTTTAGGGAGGGAAGAGTGTAAGCTGAAGACGTGTAGGTGTGGAGTGGTGTTTACTCTAGCACCTGATATCACTTGACTGCTGTGCTGTTTCACTCTGTCACTTCTTTAGCTGTTAGCATTCAGGAGTTTAAATACAGCACAGTGCAGTGTGGGTGAAAAAAACAATAAGCAAAGTGACACCACAAGTTAACACACACACTGTAATCATTTCTGTTCAAACACAGCAATGGTGAATTCTCAATTCTGATTGGCCAGGAAGTGATTCCCTCCACCTGCACTATTGAGTCCTCATGGGAAGCGTCCACCATAGTCAACGTTTCCTCATCCCCTGTGAAGCATCCACCATAGACGAGTCCTCATCTCATTTGAGACATCCATCAAAGACAAGCCTTCATCTCCTGCGAAGCGTCCACCATAGACGAGTCTGCGTGTGAAGCGTCCACCATAGACGAGTCTGCATGTGAAGCGTCCACCATAGACGAGTCTGCGTGTGAAGCGTCCACTATAGAGGAGTCCTCGTGTGAAGCGTCCACCATAGACGAGTCTGCGTGTGAAGCATCCACCATAGACGAGTCTGCGTGTGAAGCATCCACCATAGACGAGTCCTCGTGTGAAGCGTCCACTATAGAGGAGTCCTCATATGAAGCGTCCACCATAGACGAGTCCTCGTGTGAAGCGTCCACTATAGATGAGTCCTCGAGTGAAGCGTCCACCATAGAGGAGTCCTCGAGTGAAGCGTCCACCATAGACGAGTCCTCGTGTGAAGCGTTCACCATAGACGAGTCTACGTGTGAAGCGTCCACCATAGACGAGTCCTCGTGTGAAGCGTCCACATATGAAGCGTCCACCATAGACGAGTCCTCGTGTGAAGCGTCCACCATAGACGAGTCCTCGTGTGAAGCGTCCACTATAGACGAGTCTGCCTGTGAAGCGTCCACCATAGACGAGTCTGCGGGTGAAGCGTCCACCATAGACGAGTCTGCCTGTGAAGCGTCCACCATAGACGAGTCTGCGGGTGAAGCGTCCACCATAGACGAGTCCGCGTGTGAAGCGTCCACCATAGAGGAGTCCTCGTGTGAAGCGTCCACCATAGAGGAGTCCTCGTATGAAGCGTCCACCATAGATGAGTCCTCGTGTGAAGCGTCCACTATAGAGGAGTCCTCATGTGAAGCGTCCACCATAGACGAGTCCTCGTGTGAAGCGTCCACTATAGATGAGTCCTCGAGTGAAGCGTCCACCATAGACAAGACCTCATAACCTGTGAAGCGTTTATTTACCATATATTGAAGGAGTCTCCAGTGTCAGCGCTAACCTGTCATTGATTATTGTCCTGTAACAGCATGACATTTTATTCCTGACATGACTGGTGGCATCGATCAGTCAAATGCACAATTCTGACCACAAACTACAAAATGTTTACTTTTTTTAAAACGTGTTGCAATAATACAGGGTTTTGTTGTATTTATATTAGAGAAAAAGTCGTAAAGAGGTTATAAGTTAACATGTGAATTCCGAGATAAAGCTTATCCAGATCATGAAAAAATCCATAAGCACAGACTTCATGAGTCAAATTTTACAGAACCAACACCAAAGAAAAAGGTGTATCCTATAACACCCTCACTGACCCCTTTATTATAGTCTGTAGAGTCGCCACACATGCAGAAGTCTTCCGTTTCAGCTTTGGCCTTTAAACTAGAGCACCACAAGCGGCTTAGTTTGCGAGCGCTATTCAGCGGCACCCTCGAGAGTACAAATAAGCCACTTATTAACGTGGATGACAATGTTTTGATTGCATCCAATGCACCACACTGAATCAGCATGCAAATGCCCTTTCATCAAAACAAAGACATTGATTATGAGGTAAGTTTCTTCGGCACAAGTAGGCCGCTTGGAGTGATTAATGGTCCTCCGCCATTGATTTCTTTTTGTTTAGATCTTTGCTAACTTTTCAGGAGATACAATTATAATTTGTTCGTCAACAATAACTCCAATCTGGGGCACTCGAACAATAAAAAACAAGCTTAATAAGGTCTTCTCTGTGATTTGTCCTTCGAGCTGCAACGTGAATTCATCGGGGGAAAGAAAGAAAACGAGGGGAAAAAGGTCAATCACCGAGCAGTTTTGATTTGTTTGATTTGATCGCTCAAACAAAACAGCAACACGGGCTGAAGGTTTACGGCTCGGGAAGACATCGAGGTGCATCGATGGCTAGATTTTATTTTCTTTGTCGTTCTTAACCGATCAGGGACCTAGACCTGGATAGAACACCAGTTTTATCGGAGTTTAACTTGGAATGACGGTTTTTAACGTTTGTCTTTTGTTTGCAAGAATCTAGCTAACTGTGATGTGTTTTATCTCAAAAGAGCTGGATTTCACCAGACCAAATCTCTGTATGTGGATCGATCTAAAGTAAATAATCGACTACTTTAGAATGCTGAACCAACCTCACTTGCTGAACTGGAGGTTTAGGAGACCCTGACACTGAGGACTGCTGGGGAAGGTGGGGGCATTTTTGTTTGGTTTTGTTTTGTATTGACTTTCCAATTTGCAAATAGGAGCAGAGGGGGTATTTTCTTTGTTTTTGACTTTCTAAGCTTTTTTTGGGGGGGGGGGAATCTATGGGGGGCATCATGCTTGCTTTTGACTTTCCAAGTTTCTGTGTGTTTGGGGGAGGGTTTTGGGTTCTTTTGTTTGGTTTTTGTCTTTCCAGGATGGGGGAGGGGTGTTATCTTTGTTTTTGTATTCCTATGCTAGGGGAGGGGTTTTATCTCTGTTTGTTTTTGTAGTTTTTGTCTTCCAAACTTGAGGGGGTTCTTTGTTTGTTTTCGGGGCAAAGCTGACAAAAGAAATTGTGGATGTCTGAGTGTTCAGTGCCCGCTGAAATGAAGTTGAAATGAAGAATTCTTTCTCTCTCTCTGTCTCTCTGTCTCTCTCTGTCTCTCTCTGTCTCTCTCTGTCTCTCTCGTTTCACTTCCATCCTTCAACACAACCTTGGCAGCCATCCTTGCGTTCTCTATTTGTTGTAGGAAGATGCTGGAGTTCCTCTTCTAGACATTTTTCCACAGGGCAATCAATGCCTCAACCCCAGCCACTGGATGCAGTGCCGGTCCCAAGCCCGGGAAAAATGGGAGGGTTGCGTCAGGAAGGGCATCCGGCGTAAAACATTTGCCAAGTTGTTGTGCGGACCAGTTGGTCCGCTGTGGCGACCCCGAACAGGGAGCAGCCGAAAGCAACTACTAATCTGATCATTTCGGGTCACGGCACCAAATACAAGGCTCAAATCAAGTAGTACCACCTACTATCAGATCAGTAAGAGTATCGATGCATCTCTACAGACGACTTCAGCTAAGTTAACATCTATTTAACATAACTGAAATGTTCTGCTCTACTCCCTGCGTATCACAGATCGACTATCCAACATCGCAACCCCTTTTTGCGTAGATTTATCCACCGCCTCGTTTTTTTTTCCCCTCTATAACATCACAAAAGGCATCAGACACATTAGACTTTTTTGGGCGCTACAATGTTCTATTAGTATTTGCAAGTCAAATGCCCTTGTTCCATCAAAGTAAACCATCAAAAAGCATTTGCATCATTCCTCCGATTTAACACTTTTGAAAAGTCGCCCCATCCTCCATCCTGACTCCTTCTGACTTCTCGCATCATCTCTCCCAGATAGTGATAATACGATTTCGGTGCTTTTTTTTTTTTCCTTCTTTTTTTTCCCTTTTTTTTTTCTTCCTGTTGAGAAACAACCTGGATTATGAGCAGATCACTACATAAACAGCTTTCTAAAAGGAGCCAGCTATTTAAAAAAAAGAGAGAGAGAGAGAGAGAGAGAGAGAGAGAGAGAAAGAGAGAGAGAAGAGGCTGAGGGAATGCAAAGAAGGATTTAAATTTTTAATTTGAATTTATTCCAGCAAGTGAAAGGTTCTTTTGAGAGAGGATTTTGGCAAAGATGACGGTATTTAAAAGTGATAAACAAGCATCTAAAGCTAAAAAGCAGACATTTTTGCGCTTTCTCTCCACTATACAGGAGGATTGATAGTCACACAGTCACATCTCAAGAGCAACTTAGCATCAACTCGGGCACATCAAAGTTGCACTCGAATGCCACGATTCAAAACTGGGCCTCGCGAACAAATCGACTAGTTTCCTGCTTAATCAAGAGTGCAGAGATTATGTACGTCGAAGGTTATAAAAATCAATTACGGAACAGAAAGATGTGCTTCCCACTCTCTTCAAAGTCAGTCGGAGTGTGTGTGTGTGTGTGTGTGTGTGTGTGTGTGTGTTTTAAAATGAGCTTTATCCTTCCTCTTCTCTGGGGTTGGAACTGTTGACAGCGAGTACGTGGGCACAGCAAGAAACTACTCAGTATTCCCGAACAAGGCACTAATCCTGCAACTAGGAATACAAACACCACGTCTAAAAAAAAAAAAAAAAAAAAAAAAACCCACACACACACACACTTAACAAAACACATTTATTTATTTACTTTTCATTAATTAATTAATTTTAAAAAAAACAAAAAACTTTCTCTTTGGTAAAAGTCTTAAAGTGCGACAAAGATGACATGCTTCACAAACAAAGAGTTACATCATGCTGTTGCACGGTTAATCCGATCGAGGCCGGTCTTTATCCCCTCGCAAAACGGCGCCAAGTTTAACAAGAGTCTCGGAGAGCGATCACAGAACCAGTGCTGGATGCGATTTCACGCTGACGCATGGCTCAATCGCAGGCGCCCAAACGCGCTTAGTGAGCCCTTAGCGAGCCGAGAAAGAAACCGAACTTTTAACCATCGATCCTGACGCTCTGGGAAAACGAACACCGTGTGTCACCGACTGCGACTGTATCGATCCCCGTCAGACTGTAAACTGATTACGATCCACGACTTAAGAGCTGAGAACACGCAACCTCGATAAACGTGAACGTGTCGATTAGATGAAGCCTTATATCTGTTAGAGCAGCCATTGTATAATTGGAGACGAAATCAATAGTGACGACGTAGCGGCTTCATAACGTATGAATTAATCATTTGTTAGAGATATCATAACACAATGATCTGAGTTTAGGAGACAAAGCGATGAAGAGAAGCAAGTACTATTAAAGCGTGCGACAACAATGACATAAGGAAAGGAAACACTCGGTTCTGCTGTGGCATTATAGATAAATAATCAACATGAAGAAGTGGAGTCACTGATACTTACACCGTAAGAGTTCACCAACAATTCCATTTCTAAAGTCTAATTTAATTCCACATATCCACTTCAGGTTAGAAACCTTGAGCAACAAGAGCTGGTGCTGAATCCTGCGTTCTGATTGGTCAGAATCGATATGTTGAGGCGTTTTCTATAGCAGCAGCTCATTTGAACTTACAGCGTACGGAAGCAAACACAGTCGAGTTGTTTGTAAGGAGACTCATGGGAGGAGCAACAAGGAGTAAACGTTAATAGTTGCTATAAAGTAAGAGAGTAAGTGTTAGTTTCGTGGACGTGCCACAGCATTAAATGGGACTGATTTTTTTTTAAATCTCAGGCGAGAAAACAACTCGTGGACGAAACGCTTTTTTACGCACAGCAGAAGCCGTTTTGTTCTTCAGCTTGCCAGCTTGTTGTTCCCTTTGCTGACTGTAGGGAACAGTGCAGGGTTATGACACACACACACACACACACACACACACAGCATTGTCTCCTGGGAGCACTTTCAATAGGCCGTTTCAAAAAAGGTGCACATGACAATGCCTTTGATGCTATTTATGCAGAGCCTATAGCCAGGCATGGAAGCAGGTCCTCTCCGGAGCGCCGGTGCGGTGTAGAGGGACGGACGAACCGGGTGACACACACTGCTCAGGAAACATGGCCAAGGCAATAACTCAGTGTGGGAGGAGTGTCAGCAAGAAAAGTAAGCTGAGGTAAAACAGGGAGAAGGTAAAATGGCTCTGATTGGAGTGGTAACAATAAGAAATGACCTTTTTTTAAGCTTGTGCCACAGAAAAGCAACAGTTCTGTAAAATAACGTGATAAATAAAACAAGGAATCATCACGGTACAGGAGAGTATGAATCAATTCCTCTGACAACGATTCAGTTTTGATGATAAGGTGACGATATTTGACCAAAACATTGAATCTGCTAGGAAATAATACAATAAGATTGTTATTCTTAAGGTAATGAAATTCAGGATAATATGGAATCTGCTAGGATTGAATACAGTTTTGATTCCTAAGAATCCTAAGATATAATTCGATTTTGATTTATAAGAGATGATTTTTGACGACAACGTTGAATCTGCTACGATATACACTATCCAGGCATAACATTATCACCACCTGCCTAGCATGGTGTTGTTCCACCTTTTGCTGCCAAAACAGCCCTGACCTGTCGAGGCATGGACTCCACTAGATCCCTGAAGGTGTGCTGTGGGATCTGGCACCAAGATGTGAGCAGCAGATCCTTTAAGTCCTGTAAGTTGCGAGGTGGGGCCTCCATGGATCGGACTAGTTTGTCCAGCACATCCCACAGATGCTGGATTGGATTGAGAGGAATTTGGAGGCGGAGTCAACACCTCAAATTGGTTGTTGTGCTCATCAAACCATTCCTGAACCATTTCTGCTTTGTGGCACGGTGCATTATCCTGCTGAAAGAGGCCACAGCCATCAGGGAATACCGTTTCCATGAAAGGGTGTACATGGTCTGCAACAATGCTTAGGTAGGTGGTACGTGTCAAAGTAACATCCACAGCTCATCTGTTGGGTCGGATCCCACGGGCCAGCCTTCTCTCCCCTTACACAAATCCTTACGCTTGTCCATTTTTCCTGCTTCTAACACATCAACTTTGAGGACAAAAAGTTCACTTGCTGCCTAATATATCTCACCCACTAAGAGGTGCCATGATGAAGAGATCATCAGTGCTATTCACTTCACCGGTCAGTGCTCATAATGTTTTGCCTGATCGGTCTAAATATACAATTTCAATTCATAAGGCAACAATGCTTGGTAAGATCGAATCTGCTACAAAATATTGCGACACGATTTCCATTCACAAGGCCACGATATCTGACGAGTCTGCTACGATCCAATTTCAACTCACATGCTGATGATTTTTGCCTTCAAATCTGCTACAATTGGTCCTGAAATGGAAACGGAGACTTTATAAGGACTTAACTTCAGCTCTGAACAAAGAACGCAGGTTATAGTAAATGTAGTTTTCTGTAAGAAGACGTTTCTTTAACATCTTTCGAAGTCTCCATGGTCAGAACTGAAGCTGTAACTTTACTACTGATTGATGAATTAACGTTATCGCTTATTGAATGTGAATAAAATCACTCAGTTCTGTAACGCAGACTCTGACACGTGATAATGTGTGTTGTTCACCTCAGATTATACGACGAAGCTCCTCTAACGACAGAACCTACGACGAAAGGACACGTCTCAGCTCTGTGTAGTTTACATCTTTAACCGGCGCTGTTTAAGTTCATACAGGAAACAAGCTCGTGTAAAGGCAACCATTCGTTAACATGAGCTTGAGGACATAAGGAAGAGATTTCTTGACCGTCAATACAGTATTTGAAGCTTGGTCGAATTTCACGTATGCCTACGCCGTCGTCTTACTGGTGGTTTAGAGACGGACTTCGTAGCAGCAGCACTCGCAATCTAAGACTTTAATAAAAAAAACAACAACAAATTCTGCTAAAATTCTGCCTCATGACTGAAGAATTCCTTTACACGACTCAACAATAACAAAAAAGTGCAAATTTTTGAGCCAAAAAAATTCCATCATGGAATATATGGAAACTTTTTTTTAATAAAAAAAATTCAAAAGGTCATTTTGTGTATTTAGGATGTGTCTGAGGTCTTTCTTTTGAAAAATATTTTTATTATTAGCCAACACTAAATGTAGCATTCTCATGTAAACAAATATAAAAACATTTGTTTTTTTAAATTTGTATATAAAATGTAAAAAATCTCCAATAAAATGTCACTCGAGCTTTGACGCCGCATTAAAAAGTGCTGAATTGTCGAACCACGTCCGCGTAAACCAGGCTAAGATTTTGCAACGCAATTTCCGAAACCTGCTGTCCATCTCTGCGATTTGAAAATGGAAGAATAAAAAAAAAACAAACAAACATCTGCATTTGTATTATTTGGTCGATTTGCTGATGCGGATGCAAAACGCTCTGTAATTATTGTCCCCGGAACCGGGGTGAGACAAATAAAAGTTACATACGAGGCAAATTAGCATGTGAATGAGGCTTACAGGAGCATGCTCAGTAAAGCAGTCCACCTGGCTCCACACACACACACACACACACACACTGGCTTCGACTAAAAAGGCCTCCTAGGGGACTTCGCTGACCATTCACTCTGTTCCTTCTCTTCCCAAGCACCTGTGACTTTTTGTGTGTGTGTGTGTGTGTGTGTGTGTGTGTTTTTCATTTCTCTCTCTCTCCGTTGTTTTTTTTTGTTGGCAGGGTTCTATCATTAGGGAAACACTTCCTTTCAAAAGGAATTCTCACCACTAAACAATGTTATTTGTGTGTTTACCACAGGGATGGTGCAAAAAAAAAAAGAAAAAAGAAAAGCATTGCGGTTAATAACAGGCAGTGAAAAAGAAAAAAAAAAAGAAGCTGAGGTGGGTCTTGCCTTTTTCTTCCGACTCGCAGGTGCTGCTGGAAAGCCTGGCCTCGCCGTCGCCTTCCGAGGGCTCATCCGGCTTCTCCACGGTCCTGGACCTCCGAGAGCTGCTTTGCCGCTTTCCAAAGGACTTTGCCACAATCGCTTTCATTGTGCTCTGTAAAAAAAAAAAAAAAAAAAAAAACCCAAAAAAAACACATTTGCTTGCATGACTCTTCCAGGTTTATCCCTCTCGTGAGCCATCTAGCCCCTTTCACTAAACCCACGCTCGTCTCGCCAGCATGGAGTCATGAGCACACACACAGGCGGTTTTTCCCTTTCCTTCCTGTGAATTTTCTCTCCCGAGTTTTGACTCCGTGAGGTGTTGAGGAAGTTTGCTGGAGAACTCAAAAGACGTCTGGAGTCTCATACACCTCGTCCCTATACAAACCGATCAGCTCTCAGGAAGGCGAAGTATCTCTAAGCACTCGTTACAACCGTGTTAAACAGAAAAGCATCTCCACACCAGGGGGAGGGGCTACAGGAGCAGGAGACCGCCCACTCTAATGCAGGCAACGAAACTGGACAGATTGACCAGGTGATGTATAATCCAGCCTGAAGAGACAGTTTGGAAAAGATTCTATTGGAAAACATTCCAGAATTAGCCAATTTTGGAAATTAGTTTGCGAAAAATGTGAATAAAATCTCGTTTTTTTACATTTTATACGTGTTACATTTTGTAAATTGTTCAATTTTCTAGCTAGTTAACTTTGAAAATAAGTTAAAATTTGGTAGATGTTTACATTTTGTAAATTAGTTTGCATTGAGTATCTATTTACGTTTTAAAAAAAAAAAAAAAACTAGCTTGAGAAATTTGCTAGCTAGTTACATTTTGGAAATTAGAAGTTGCTTTCGGCTGCTCCCTGTTCGGGGTCGCCACAGCGGTCCGCACAACAACTTGGCAAATGTTTTACGCCGGATGCCCTTCCTGACGCAACCCTCCCATTTTTCCGGGCTTGGGACCAGCACTGCATCCAGTGGCTGGGGTTGAGGCATTGGCTGGGAATCGAACCCGGGCCTTCCGCATGATAGGCGAGAAACCTACCACTGAGCCACCAATGCCCTAGTTACATTTTGGAAATTATTTTGTTAAATTTGCTAGATATTTAAAGTTTTGTTAACTAGCTCGCTAAATTTGCTAGGCTAGTTCAATTATTTTGTTAAATTTGTCAGACATTTAAAAGGTCCTAAATTTGCTATTTTGGAAATGATTTTTGTAAATGAGTTCGAATTGAGTAGATATACAAGTTGTTGTTTTTTGTTTTTTTTAATAGCTTGCGAAATGTGCTAGCTAGTTACATTTTGGAAATTATTTTGTTAAATTTGCTAAACATTTAAGTTTTGTAAATTATCTTGCTAAATTTGCTAGGCTAGTTTAATTGTGTAAATTATTTTGTTAAACGAGTTTGAATTGAGTAGCTATTAAAAAAAATAGCATGCAAAATTAGTTAGCTAGTCCCGAGTTTTAAAATTATTTTGTTAAATTTGCTCAACATTTAACCTTCGTAAATTTGCTAGGCTAGTTCAATTTTGTAAAATTCACGAGATCTACAAGTTCTGTAGGTTTCTGTCGATTTCCTCATCTAGAACAATCTATTCTAGCTGGTTAAAATTTTGGAAAAATGTTCGTTTTAAAAAGAAAACAGACTCGAACCCTCTAAGAGACGACAGAAACTCTGCCTCTTGTTTTGTAGAAGTAAAACATTCCTGAAACAAAGGGTTCGGACGCCGAGACAAAGACTCCGTTCATCATTTTGTTACCCCACCTCATCACGTGGAAAATTAATCCCATCAAATAAGGCTCCCTTGATCAGTGCTCAGTCTGGGAAGTAAACAGAGTAAAAAGTAAACATTCACCAGCAAAAAAAAAAACAACAAAAAAAAAAACAAGTGTATTTTCATATTTTAATCCAACTTAGCTGAAACAAAAATAACACATTATGCCCTAATTGGGTGCCGCGCAGTCCACAAATACTATTACAAGGCCGATCAGGATTAGCCGTGCTACATACCTAGTTATCTATTTCCGAGTGCCAAGACTGCGAGCAGTGGGCAAGTAAACTGAAAAGCTGGCAAATCCAGTTGTCTTCTAAATACAGAAAGTACTTAAATCCGGGAGCTAACACAAGAGAAAGAGGGATAAAGAAGGATGCTCTGCATATCGCCAGGAAAAAAAAAAAAAAAAAAAAAAAAACACAACTCGTGCACTTCGCAGAATCACTGGCTAGGTTCAGCAAATATGCTAAGCAGAGATCAAAACAATCCTTTGATCCGAAGCCGAGTTTCCAAAGCTGTGGCTCGGCTCCTGGTGTAAATAACTTGTGGAGAAATCGCTACTATTTGCCTTCAGGTGATAGTGAGGAAAAGGCCAAAACAGATCTGATTAAAAATTAAACAAATAAATAAATAAACAAAACACATCTGCATTTATTTTTTTTTCATGAAAAACTGACCACAACAGAAGAAGAAAAAGAAATCAGTGTATTGTGTCACTGTGATGAAGCTGAATTCTGCTATTTATTTTTTTTATTTAAATCAAAACAAGTCAATTTTTCCCCCAAAAAATGAACGATCTTATCTTTCGCTGGAGTTTCTATTATCCAGTCTGACAGGATGAGACGAAAATTCCACCTAATAATGAGATGTCAGGCTTTAAAATTCACCATCAACGCTAAAGACCCGTGTTCAAGCGAACGTACGTTGAGGAAGCTAGCTACGTTTTGTTACATCGTTCTCGCTAGTTAACTGGACATTAAGTTATCAAATGTTAAATTAGCCAATTGGAAACATTTTAGAAATTATTTGGATAAATTTGCTATATATAGCTCAGTTTTGTTCATTAGTTTGCTGAGTTCATTAGCTGTTTAAGGTTGGTAACTTACTTAAATTATTTTCTGAAATGCAATAGATAGCTAAATGCTAGCTGACTTTGTAAATGAGCTAGCTTACTTTTGTAGCTAGTTCAATTTGGTAAATTAGTTTGTTAAAATCACGCAATATACAAGTTTTCGAAATGGCATGGTTAAGCTAAGTTGCTAGCTGGTTTTGTAACTTAGCTTATTAAATAAAAATAACTAGCTAGATACATTTTTGGAAATGACTTAAATTTGTTGGATTTTTTTTTTTCAAACCCGATTTGCTCAAGACCAATTCCAGGCATGTCCGAGTTGGAGTCATTTATTTACTTAGTCACTCAGGATCGGTCAGTAAAAAGGTTTTGTTTTTTGTTTTTAAAAAAAACAAAAAAACTTTTTACCAAATGATGTCCAAAACCAGATATTTTCACACATATTCTGCTCCCACACTAATCCACATCAAGTCTGATTTTGATCTGGTTAATAATAGACATTTTAAATGTTAATGCTAGGTGTTCATTTTTAAGAAGTAAGAAATCCAATGGAAATAAAACAAGTCATGTTCCTTACCTGCGTGAGGTCCAGCAGAGTGTAAAACATGGTGGGACAAAAGAGGCTTGAGGAATCCGAACTTGCTGACTAACTTTGCCGACTGTTTTGATGAGCGAACACAAAGGAAAGCGCTGTCCATTCACCAGCACCATGACCCCAGCGCCGGGTGGCACAGAGACGCCGCTGCTGCTGCTGCCCACAGAACAACTTTTGTACCCCAGGAGACGTGACTGAGACGAAACTTTCAGCTCGTGTGTGAGTTCAGTGTGTGTGGCAGACTATTGAACCCTGGAACTGGACACACGCTTTTATTAGACACTACATTCTTATTTCTTTTCCTGACCAATCGAAATCAAGAAGAAAAGAAAGTGTGTGTGCAGTTCAACACTGTCGATGCTGGAACTGCTGTTTTCACCTTAAACACCCATCAGAAAACATGCAAGACATAAGTATTGGCACCCCTCAGCCCTACTTACTACGAATATTATATATCAGCGAGTTTAAATCCACTCTATTTCTGAATTAACCAACGGAACCTCGTACTTTTTATCCGTTTATAGTTACGTTTAATCTGGTAACCGATTAAGAAGTTCCTGTTTTGACGTAGGTTGTTTAAAGTGCACGCGGATACGGGGTGTCACTTCACCGCTGGGGGTCGTATTAGCATGCTCTGAGAGGCAGTGTAAGCTGTGCATATGCGTCGCAGGGCTAAATTGTGAAATGACACATCCTGGGTGCGATGGAGAGAATGACTAACTAATTAGCAGGGAGTGCCAGTGTGCTAGAGGAGAAGTATTAGCTGTCAATCAGCGCAGTCCCCGCCGATTAGCATCTTCACAAAGATCGCAGCTTTATCGACTTGTCGGCTCGCATGCTAAGCCAACGCGGATAATAGCCCGAGCAGGGCGGGGATACGGGGACGGTAAGAGCACCGCGGTCTGCATTTAAGCACGCGGTCGAAAGATAAGAAGCAGGAAGACACGAGTTATCGTCTAAAGTGGCGTGCTGGATGGCTGTTAGTGGTGACGGCGGTTTGAAGTTGGTGTGTGATGGAAAGCACTAGAGCGCAGATCGACGCCTCTCCAAATCAGAGCAGAAACAGTAAGAAGTTCTAACAAGGAAGAGTGTGCCAGGTGGCGAACTGGCGGTACCAACACAACGCACAATCTGTCCGCTTCTCCTTCCAAACCACTGACAGCTGCCATCAACAGCCCCACACTCTCTCTCTCTCTCTCTCTCTCTCTCTCTCTCTTTAACACACACACACACACATTTGGTGCATCAGTTATGCACTACCGTGCTTGCACCAAAAAAGCAGTCAGGTAGTCAAATAATAATTTGTCATAAAAAAAAAAAAAAAAAAAAAAAAGAAAAGGAAAAATTCAAAACGCTAAAAAATTCTGGCTTTTCGGTTTAATTCTGTTGGAAATGTTTTTTTGGTTTTTGGTTTTAAAAGTGAGACGTCTTTAATAGTTCAGAATGTAACAAGTGAGTCTGCTTTGAATGAATGAATAAATAAATAAATAAATAAATAATCAAGGAGCTCGGCTTCAAACTGTTTCAATATAAAAAAAAACTATATTATGTACATATTCATATATATATATATATTCATCTTCTCTATTTATTTGCTTTTTTTCTAGATCAATAGATTCTTATATACATATACACACATATATATATATATATATATATAAATAGATAGATAGGATTATTTATTCCTCAGAGATGCAGTTGAATAAGTAAATAAATAAGGTGCATTTTTTAATTTCTTTTTTACTCTGCAATTATTTAATTATATTTAATAATTTTTAAAGAAAAATATTTTTAAGAAAAATAAAAAAAAATGAATAAATATATAAATAATTGTATGCAAGACTGATGAAAAATTCAATATCTTTTTTTTTAATGTTCTTCTTGTTTTCTTTTTGATTTTCTTACGGATTTATTACCTCCCGAGAAGACCTTTTTTTTCTCCAGGGTGTAAAAACTCGCCGTCTTGTCGGGAGAAGATCGAGACGTAAATGTAAGTTATACTCGGTGTGAAGGAAGTTGAACGCTTTGTTTCTTTTTTACTTTATATATTGTACTTATTGTCCTCGGAAAGCGTGCTGCTGCTGCTGGGGGTGGTGGTGGTGGAGGGTTTGTTTAAAAAAAAAAGAGAGAAACCTGATGGGAAACTGTATATCTGGCAGCTAAAAATAAAGCTGGCACGCGCGCTGCGATGTCATAGCGCTGCCCGAGTTTGATTTTCGGTGTAACATTTTGCATATTTCGGCCCTCCACCTCCCCGTGCTGCATAAACAGGGCCATTCTTCTCCTCGCGCTGTACAATGAGACGTGAGTGACTCTGGCAGCACGCTTTGGATCGCTGCTCCTCAATCCACCAGTGTATGTTATCAGCAGGTAAACAAGCTTCCCGACAAAGCCATAATGGAAGTGTGCGTGGAATAAAGAGGCTCATCTCCAAACGCTATAGAGCTCATCAAAGCCCGGTGTCACTGCTGCTGCAGCTCGCTAACACCATCACTAACCCCATCACTAACACCATCACTAACACCATCACCATCACTAACCCCATCACCAACACCATCACCATCACTAACCCCATCACCAACACCATCACCAACACCATCACTAACACCATCACTAACACCATCACTAACCCCATCACCAACACCATCACCATCACTAACACCATCACCAACACCATCACTAACACCATCACTAACCCCATCACTAACACCATCACTAACACCATCACTAACACCATCACCATCACCAACACCATCACCAACACCATCACTAACCCCATCACCAACACCATCACTAACCCCATCACCAACACCATCACCATCACTAACCCCATCACCAACACCATCACTAACCCCATCACTAACACCATCACTAACACCATCACCATCACTAACCCCATCACCAACACCATCACCATCACTAACCCCATCACCAACACCATCACTAACACCATCACTAACACCATCACTAACCCCATCACCAACACCATCACCATCACTAACACCATCACCAACACCATCACTAACACCATCACTAACCCCATCACTAACACCATCACTAACACCATCACCATCACCAACACCATCACCAACACCATCACTAACACCATCACTAACACCATCACTAACACCATCACTAACCCCATCACCAACACCATCACCATCACTAACACCATCACCAACACCATCACTAACACCATCACTAACCCCATCACTAACACCATCACTAACACCATCACTAACACCATCACCATCACTAACCCCATCACCAACACCATCACTAACCCCATCACTAACACCATCACTAACACCATCACTAACACCATCACCATCACTAACACCATCACCAACACCATCACTAACACCATCACTAACCCCATCACTAACACCATCACTAACACCATCACTAACACCATCACCATCACTAACCCCATCACCAACACCATCACTAACCCCATCACTAACACCATCACTAACACCATCACTAACACCATCACCATCACTAACACCATCACCAACACCATCACCAACACCATCACTAACACCATCACCATCACCAACACCATCACCAACACCATCACTAACACCATCACTAACCCCATCACCAACACCATCACCAACCCCATCACTAACCCCATCACTAACCCCATCACCAACACCATCACTAACACCATCACTAACACCATCACCAACACCATCACCAACCCCATCACCAACACCATCACTAACACCATCACTAACACCATCACTAACCCCATCACCAACACCATCACTAACACCATCACCAACACCATCACCAACCCGATCACTAACACCATCACCATCACTAACCCCATCACTAACCCCATCACGAACACCATCACGAACACCATCACGAACACCACCACCACCCTCACCCTCACCAACACCCTCATCAACACCCTCACCAACACCATCACCAACACCCTCACCAACACCCTCACCAACACCATCACCAACACCACCACCAACACCCTGACTAACACCATCACTAACACCACCACCAACACCACCACCAACACCCTCACTAGCACCATCACTAACCCCATCACTAACACCATCACTAACACCATCACTAACACCATCACTAACACCATCACCATCACTAACCCCATCACCAACACCATCACTAACCCCATCACTAACACCATCACTAACACCATCACCATCACTAACACCATCACCAACACCATCACTAACACCATCACTAACCCCATCACTAACACCATCACTAACACCATCACTAACACCATCACCATCACTAACCCCATCACCAACACCATCACTAACCCCATCACTAACACCATCACTAACACCATCACTAACACCATCACCATCACTAACACCATCACCAACACCATCACCAACACCATCACTAACACCATCACCATCACCAACACCATCACCAACACCATCACTAACACCATCACTAACCCCATCACCAACACCATCACCAACCCCATCACTAACCCCATCACTAACCCCATCACCAACACCATCACTAACACCATCACTAACACCATCACCAACACCATCACCAACCCCATCACCAACACCATCACTAACACCATCACTAACACCATCACTAACCCCATCACCAACACCATCACTAACACCATCACCAACACCATCACCAACCCGATCACTAACACCATCACCATCACTAACCCCATCACTAACCCCATCACGAACACCATCACGAACACCATCACGAACACCACCACCACCCTCACCCTCACCAACACCCTCATCAACACCCTCACCAACACCATCACCAACACCCTCACCAACACCCTCACCAACACCATCACCAACACCACCACCAACACCCTGACTAACACCATCACTAACACCACCACCAACACCACCACCAACACCATCACTAACACCCTCACTAGCACCATCACTAGCACCATCACTAACACCATTACCAACATCACCAACACCATCACTAACATGCTCACTAACACCATCACCCTCACTAACACCATCACCATCACTAACACCATCACCATCACTAACACCACCACCACCACCCTCACTAACACCATCACCAACATCACCACCACCCTCACCAACACCCTCACACCATCACTAACACATCACCATCACTAACACCACCACCCTCACTAACACCATCACCACCACCATCACTAACACCACCACCAACACCATCACCAACACCATCACCAACACCATCACCAACACCACCCTCACTAACACCATCACCAACACCATCAACAACATCACCAACACCACCACCCTCACTAACACCCTCCCCAACACCATCACTAACACCATCACCAACACCATCATCAACACCATCACCAACACTATCACCAACACTATCACCAACACCATCACTAACACCACCACCCTCACTAACACCATCACGAACACCACCACCACCCTCACCAACACCATCACCAACACCATCACCAACACCATCACCAACACCATCAATAACACCACCACCACCACCCTGACTAACACCATCACTAACACCACCACCAACACCATCACTAACACCCTGACTAACACCATCACTAACACCATTACCAACATCACCAACACCATCACTAACACCCTCACTAACACCATCACTAACACCATTACCAACATCACCAACACCATCACTAACACCATCACCCTCACTAACACCATCACCAACACCATCACCAACACCAACACCATCACCATCACTAACACCATCACTAACACCACCCTCACTAACACCATCACCATCACTAACACCATCACCATCACTAACACCATCACTAACACCACCACCACCACCCTCACTAACACCATCACCAACACCATCACCAACATCACCACCACCCTCACCAACACCCTCACACCACCACCCTCACTAACACCATCACTAACACCACCACCCTCACTAACACCATCACCACCACCATCACTAACGCCACCACCCTCACTAACACCATCACTAACACCATCAACAACACCATCACCAACACCACCACCACCACCCTCACTAACACCCTCCCCAACACCATCACTAACCCCATCACTAACCCCATCACCATCACTAACCCCATCACCATCACTAACACCATCACTAACACCACCACCACCCTCACTAACACTATCACCAACACCATCACTAACACCACCACCCTCACTAACACCATCACGAACACCACCACCACCCTCACCAACACCATCACCAACACCCTCACCAACACCATCACCAACACCATCACTAACACCATCACTAACACCACCAACACCATCACTAACACCATCACTAACACCACCACCACCCTCACTAACACCCTCACCAACACCATCACTAACACCACCACCCTCACCAACACCATCACCAACACCATCAATAACACCACCACCACCACCCTGACTACCATCACTAACACCACCTCCAACACCATCACTAACACCCTGACTAACCCCATCACTAACACCATTACCAACATCACCAACACCATCACTAACATGCTCACTAACACCATCACTAACACCATCACCCTCACTAACACCATCAGCAACACCATCACCAACACCATCACCATCACTAACACCATCACTAACACCACCCTCACTAACACCATCACCATCACTAACACCATCACCATCACTAACACCATCACTAACACCACCACCACCACCCTCACTAACACCATTACCAACACCATCACCAACATCACCACCACCCTCACCAACACCCTCACACCACCACCCTCACTAACACCATCACCATCACTAACACCATCACCAACACCACCACCCTCACTAACACCATCACCACCACCATCACTAACACCACCACCCTCACTAACACCATCACTAACACCATCACCATCACTAACACCATCAACAACACCATCACCAACACCACCACCCTCACTAACACCACCACCACCACCACCATCACTAACACCATCACCAACATCACCACCACCCTCACCAACACCCTCACACCACCACCCTCACTAACACCATCACCATCACTAACACCATCACCAACACCACCACCCTCACTAACACCATCACCACCACCATCACTAACACCACCACCCTCACTAACACCATCACTAACACCATCACCATCGCTAACACCATCAACAACACCATCACCAACATCACCAACACCACCACCACCACCCTCACTAACACCCTCCCCAACACCATCACTAACACCACCACCACCATCACTAACACCATCACTAACACCATCACCACCCTCACTAACACCACCACCACCCTCACTAACACCATCACCATCACTAACACCACCACCCTCACTAACACCATCACCACCACCATCACTAACGCCACCACCCTCACTAACACCATCACTAACACCATCACCATCACTAACACCATCAACAACACCACAACACCACCACCCTCACTAACACCCTCCCCACCACCATCACTAACACCATCACCACCAACACCACCCTCACTAACACCATCACTAACACCATCACTAACACCATCACTAACACCATCACTAACACCACCACCACTACCACCACCCTCACTAACACCACCACCCTCACTAACACCACCACCAACACCACCACCACCACCACCATCACTAACACCAACACCACCACCACCACCCTCACTAACACCATCACCAACACCCTCACCACCACCCTCACGAACACCACCACCCTCACTAACACCCTCACTAACACCCTCACTAACACCACCACCCTCACTAACACCCTCACTAACACCAACACCATCACCAACACCCTCACTAAATATCAACAACACCACTAACACCCTCACTAACATTATCACCAACACCACTAACACCATCACTAACATCACCAACAGCATCACTAACACCAACCCCAACACCATCACTAACATTATCATTAACACCATAACCAATACCATCAATAACACCAATGCCTTCAGTAACACCATAACGTTACACCGTATCATTTTATTTAATTGGTTGACGTTTGCCCCTTATTGCTAATTCATATTTTTGTGTTCATTTATTTCTTTATTGTCTGAACACCAGAATAATTGTTGGTGTACTGACTGACTGCATATGTTATCATTTATCTCATTGTCTGAGGGAACGTTTTCACAGAAGTGACGAGTCCGAGACAGTAAAGACGATCAGAATCACCCGTGTGAATATCAAGCACGCTTTTCTGATTCGAACATCATCTCATTCCACACTACACAGGCAACTGAAATTAAAAGAAATAACAAAAAAAAATAAAAACGTTTAAAAAAATAAATAAATAAATAGAAAATCACCTATTTTGGTTGTCGCCCAAAAGCAAAGGCCTCTCTCCTTGTGAGTTTTTGGCGACTGCAACAACTGTCATGGCGTGAATACAGATTCCATTTTCCTCCATGGAAGCAAATATCACGCCGTGTCCTACGGTCTGTCAGTTTGGCCGCCACCATGTGCCACACACACACACACACACACACACACAGCAAGTTCTTTCATTCTGCGTTTTATTTATTTCTTTTCTGCAGTGCTGTTAGTCGTAATAGAAAAGCATATTGATGAACTGTATTTGAGTTGTTGTTCTATCCAACATGTGAGCATCAGGAAGTATTGTGTGGTTACGTTATAGAAATGGAATTTCTGTCGAAATGTCGTTCACTCAGCATTCATCTGATTTTACGAAACACAGCAGGTTTAAAGATTTAAGAAATTGCAGTCAAGTTGGAATTGATCAGCCCACGTTGGTGTGAAGCCATCAAGAGCAACTTCAATAAACACTGTCTAGAACGACAGTAAAACACGGTGGTGGTGGTGGTGGTGGTGGTGAGACGCTTGCTGACCTCCTGTGAGAAGAATGGATGGAAAGAAATACAAGGGAGATATACAAGAGCCTGCTGAAAATAAACAAATAAATAAATAAAGATGAAGAAGAAGAAGAGAACAAAAGCTTGGGAGAAACATGGCACTGTTTGAGAACCTTGAAGAACGTGCAGCAGATCATCCATGAAGAACGAGCAAAGTTGGTAAAGGAAGTGACTTCAAGCTGCAGCAAAACGCGGTTCTACCAATTACTCTTCTGTGAGGGATAAATACTTACGCACCCATCGTCGATTGTTAATGCTGACCATCTTCCTTTGTTACTGTGGAGTGACGTGAGTTAAAAAAAAAAAAAAACCCACGAATCAACACTTCCTGACCAATTAGAATTGAGAATTCAAGGATAAATGTTTTTCAGCAACCAATCAGAACACAGTTTTTTTGTCCTTCCGGATGTTTACCTGAACACGAGATTATATCCCTGCAATTATACTTAAGCGATCGAGATAAATCGAAATAAATAGCGCGTATTTGAAGAGTCGGGCGTCAAGGCGCTGTCAGATCCTCGATCGGTGTGAACAAGCTCGCTTTAACACAGGGAGAATGAAGGAAGATCACACAATGGCGCGGTAAAAACCCGCTCCTGCAGCTCATAATCCATTTTGTTTGACGTCGCTCTATTAGCTGAGCGATATATCATTTCCATCCACGTCTGCCTGATGATGTCGGTGTCTGCGTTTAGCGTTAACAAGGTTGTTTATTCCTCAGGCGCAATCCCACACCCAATTTTCTGACACAATGAGCCTCGTTTGCAGGATTTAAGTAGATCTGATGGGAAGCACAACATACATATACATATATATATTTGGCTCAGTGTATTTCCAAAAAATTCTCTATGCGCTTGTTCTAATAGGTTATCGTTTCTATAGCAACAGCGTTGGAACATATTCGTATAGCGGTCTAAGATGAATAAGAAACGTCACACGGGAAAAATATAAAATAACCAGCAGACGTGGCGACGTTTTCTGTAGGGAGATGTTAATGCAACACCGGAAGGAGTCTCCAGTTTTAGTGCTAAGATTTAAAGCTGTTGGTTTTCCACCGTCTTTAAAAGCAGAGGCTTTTACAAGCTTTTCAGGAAAGAAGAAGAAGAAAAAAAAAGAAAGGCTTTCAAGGATGTTCCTTAACATTAAGCATTAAATGTTTGATGATCTATATAGATGATCTCACCCGAGTCATTTAGACCGAATACATAAACTGAAGTCGAATAAGTCAAATACTAGGTCAAATCTCACCATTGAAAAAAAAAAAATCAAATATCATGACAGTATGACATCATTACGACAGATCATCTAACTGCTTGAAAAGAAAGGAAATGTGCTGTTGAGGGGGGGGGGGAGTAATTTGTCTGTTTCACTCAAGCCTCCCTAGTCAAATACAAGTCCAAAAAGATTCAAAAGGTTTTAAATCACAGGGCATTTTAATAAAATTTGCCTCCTGGTGACATCAAGAGCTGAGAGACAAATGGAACTGTGCTGTCTGGGATGAAAACAACAGAATTTGACAGAACTTGTCCAAAAAAAAAAAAAAAAAAAAAAAAAAAAGTCAAATAACAGCTGGAAGTCAAATAAGTCAAATGACAACGCTAAATTAAAAAAAACAGCATGACGTCTTTGTTTTTTGGACACAAGCTCCACTTTGAACAAAAAGAACTGCAGTGTGATGAAGTCAGGAATTTGATCCTGCACTCAAACTAGAGTCGAATATGAAGTCAAGTCGTCTTTGTTTGTTTTGTTTTTTTAAAAACAGCATTATTTAAATTTTGGTGGCATTTCCAAACATCGCTTGGAGAGAAAGGAAACAAGACTGCTGCGAAGTAAAGAATTTCACTGCACTTGAGTCAAATATCGGAATAGTGAAAGTCAAATAAGATGCAAAATATTTTTAAATCACAGGACATTTCAATGAAAATGGCGCCATTTGAATTCTGGTGACATTAACACCATTTGGAGAGGAAGGAAATGCACCGTTGCGGAAAACAGATAAGGATTTGATTGTATTTGTATATGTAAAAATAACAAGTCAAAAATTAGCTTAAAGTCAACTAAGTCAAATGACAACATTTGCAATATTTGCTTTTGAGTGACAAAAGCTCCTCGGAGAAAACAGGAATTTTGGCTTTTCATTCTACTTGTGCCATTTGAGTCAAATATTACGTCCAAGTCAAATAAGTCAACAGGTCATTTCATTAAAAAAAAAGTAATTTGTGTAAAACTTAAAGTGAAAAAAGTTAAATGTCAACACTAAAATAATAATAATAATAATAATAATAATAATAATAATGATAATGATAATGATAAAACTAAATCTGAACCAAAAAGAATTGCAGTCTGGTGTACAAATTAATTTTACTAGTCTAAGGGTCAGTTAAGTCACTTGAGTCAAAAAATGAAGTCAAGTAAAATCCAAATCATTTTTAATTGCAGATCATTTAAATAAATAAAATAAAAAAGACTATTTGCTTTCTGATGACAAAAACACTTGGAGAGAAAGGAAAGGTGCCGTTGCAAAGAAATGAATTTAGCTTGTCTCGGTGTCTTAAATCACTTGACTCAAAAATGAAGTCAAAGTCAAAAGTCAACTTTGGAGAAGAAGAAAAAAAAAAAAAAAAAAAAACGTTTGCTGTTTTGTGAGATTTCCAAACATCGTTCTATTGCGAAGGAAAGAACTGCACTGGACTTGACGCTGTATTGTTAGGTAATTTGAGTCAAATTTTGGGCCAAAGTTTAATAAAAATGACATTATTTGCTTTCTGGTGACACAAAAACACTTGGAGAGAAAGGAAATGTGTTGACACAAAGAAATGAATTTGACTTGTCGGTTAAGTCACTTAACTCAAAAATGGGGTCAAAGTCAAATAAGACAACTTTGGGAGTGAGGGGGCATTATTGCTTTTTTGTGAGATTTCCAAACATCACACTATTCAAAGAAAAGAATTTCATTGGACTTATCGGCGTATTGTTGAAGCAATCTGAGTCAAATTTTGGGTCAACGTCTAATAAAATCCCAAATATTTCTTATTGCAAGTCATTTAAATAAAAAATGGCATTATTTGCTTCCTGGTGACACAAACACCACTTGGAGAGGAAGGAAATACAGCGTTGCCCAATTCCATTTTGCCGTCGTCTCGACATCCCAGAGGCACAGCGGGGGGCCGTAAACATTTACACTCGCGGGGCCTGTCCGTTGCACATGCTCCGGCTTCGCCAGCAACCTCAGCATCGCATATTTAACTGTGTCAGGCCTGTCCCGAAATCCGGCAAATTGCACCAGCGAATTTTAAAAAAAAAAAAAAAAAAAAAAGAAAAAAAAAAAAACGGCATCCAAATGTGACAGCCGACTTATGCTGAATGGAGAAAATAAGACAAAACATTGCCGAAAACACCCCTAAAGACCCACATGGTACCGAACGCGCGGCGGTGGAGCTGCTAGGCTCCCTGCTGAGAACTGGGAAAGTGATGCCGGTGTGATGCGCTCCTCCGCGAGGGCAGTGCCATCAAAAAGCCCTTTTTATATCTGCTGCCTCCATGTGGTGCAGAATCACAGCCTCACCAGCGAACGCTCCGGCAAAAAATTTCAAAACAAAACCAGAGCAGTGTGAGGAAGGCAAAAGTTTGTCTGGCACGTGGAACCCCGCGTAATTCTCTCAAGCGCATTACCTCCGCGTCGTGCCAGAGTTTAATTTTAGACAGAACTTGTTAGATGGTGTGCACGCAGATCCTATTAATTTCTGACATGTTTGCCTTGGTTCGATATTCATTAGGTAATTTCGGCACAATAGAGGCGTAATTCCTCGAGAAATCTTCTGTTTTGCCGAGCATGCGAGCGAGTGCCAGAGACTCGAGAGCATCAATAGCTGATGATTAGAGAACTTATGTAAACAAGTACTTGTGATCGGAGGAGCGGCGGCATTTGCATGTAATTAGGAGCGAACGCCGGGGAAAGAACTTATTGTGTTAGACTCGCATTAAACCTTCTGTTTAAAAAAAAAAAAACACCCATATATATATTTATATATATACACTCACACACTCCAGCCGGAGAATGTGTACGGAATTAAGACAGGACTCTTTATTATTGTCAATTCCACTAAATCTGAAATGAAAGTCCATTCTCAAATAAATGAAAAACGTCAAACATGTCTCGCGCTGTTTGAAGAAAATTGGTGTGACAACACGGCGTTAATGATACCCTCCGCGCCACGCTTTTTTTCTTCCTCTTAAAGCGCGGCACAAACAGTTAAAACATTTCTTTATTAAAGAACATTGTCCTTCCTGAACTGACGACACGGGACACTCCTTCCGTCAACGTTAATGGTCATTTACAATTTTTTTCTCATTTTTATTCGTAGATAATACGAAGCATCCCACCTGGAATCGAGTTGTTACTATAGAAACGATAACAAAGCCATGAGTGAAAGCCAGACAGAATTCTGACCAATCGGATTCAAGAATCGCACCGCTTGCACCCGAATGATTTTCATACGAAATCATTCCGAGAATTCCCGGCAAACTGTTTATTCCGTAGCTCATATGCGACACCTGAAGCTGCCTGCGAGTCACTGCGAGTGTGACTGCAGTTCTCTCACCCTCGCATGAGCTCGCAGGTTTTATTAACCCACCGGTTTTAAAGAAGCACATATAGATCTACATATCGTCAGCGTATAGAGATCACCCGGGCATCAAGGGGGCGGGGCCGGGAAGGTTTGATTGACACGAAAAGGCTATTTTGACAATGACACAAGCTGCTGCTCATATATCATACACAATACCATATACACCGTCGAAGTGAAGGCCGTCATATAGTGAACTAACCGTCTATAAATACGACAGCAGGCACATACCGACAGAATGGGGGGAGGCGGGGAACTTATGATTAAACCAGGAATACAGACAGTTGTTGTTGCACTGTAACATATTCACCAGCCATATTAAGTGCTCCATTTTTTTTTTTATTTACACTACAGCCATGCTGAACTCTACACTCTGATTGGTCCAGAAGGTGTCGATTTATTTCCTATAAGAGCAGCAATCTCTGTTAAAATTTGTTAGCGTTTCTATGGTAACAGCTAGTTCACGGGACTTGTGTATACTCAAAGGGCCATGTAAAAAGGGGTGTGTGTGTGTGTGTGTGATTATTTGGCATGTTATGGAAGGGTGACTGGTGTCACCTTTACGTTCTTCTCCACTGTTAAACTTCTACAAGTGTGGGGTCATTATTGTAACTCACGACGTCACGAATTTTTTTAAACACCTGGGATATCATCTTTAAATAAGGAGTTCATTCAAATATGAGATAATACAGTGAACAACGAGATAGTTATGCAAAACAACGAGATCGTAACTTGTCGTTTTTACTCGAGAGCAGGTCGAAATAATGTGATACTTACTTGATGTAACGTTTTCTAGGAACTTAAGATACTAACTCAAAATAATAATGAATTATAATATAATATAATAATAAAAACTAACTAAAAATAAACGAAATAACGAGATAATGTCTTGAAAATATAAGAAAGCCAAAATTCAGAAAGTGAACAAACAAGACATCTTGAAATAGTGAGTCAAAAATAACGTCGTCTTAAAATAACCAGACAATATGTTGACAAAGATTTTTTAAAAAAAAGGTAAAGAAATAAATAAAAAAAAATCTGAAATAATATTTAGAAATAATGAGGAAGTAAAAAAAAATAACGATTTATTAAATAAAACGATCTGAAATAAAATTTTAGAAATTAAATTAAAAAAATGAGATTCTAAATAAAAAAAATTGTAAGGTAGTAAGCTCAAAACTCGTCAAAATATTCTTGAAAAATATCAGATAGATATATATAAAAAAAAGTATATCAGAATATTGTGATATTACGGTTTAAAGGTTAGGTGAAAAATAAGATAGCAAGTCAAAATGATGACTTCGCAAGTGGGGAAAAAATGAGAGAAAATCTCTCACGTCAATATATAAAGGATTCAGTCAAAACGAGAAGATATCTTGAAATATTGAGTACATTTAAAAAAAAAAAAAATAATTAAATACTGAGTCATCTTAAAATAACAGCTTGGTGACTTAGATAGTTAAAGTCAGTAAATTTAATGGTGACAGAAATAGAAAGAAAGGAATAGAAAGCAGAAATTGGAGTTAATTGGTTCATTCGAAACTCCTTCAGCAATGAAATGATGGTGCAAGCTTTGCTTTGTCACTTTATTAGCTCAGTTAACAATTATTAATAAGTGAGGAGTCGCTTTGATCATGTGAGCAGCTTGCGAGTTTATCACCTCGTACTAACAAAAAAATAAATAAATAAACAAAAATAAATCAACATTTTTATTCCATACCCAAGATCAGAAATTTGTCCTTTATTTACTTATTTATTTATTTTTTGACTAACGAGCTACACCACGTAAGTGGGATCAAACCTTTATTGTTTGAAAACTCTTTTACAATACAGTCATTTTTTTTTCTTAACTTGTGCAATTCGATGAATAATATACAATGTCATGATTTCGAATCCAAGAAGAACACACATCAACGAACAGGAAGTATTTCGTTTCTACACGTTGACGTTCTCTAACAGTGGGAAGATATGTGCTGCTAATTATTTTAGTTCTTGCGCTCGTTTTCCCGCCAGCACAACTGCTTCCCTTTTGGATCGACGCGCCTCCCAAAGTGCATTATTTCATTTCTTTTTTTTTCTTTTTTTCTTTTTTGAAAGATCGCAAAAAAGCTTGAAAGGGGTTTTACTGCGTCGCCGTCTGACTTTTTTTTTTTTTAAACCTACATATCCGATTACGACACATCCAGAGTTAAAGAAAATATAAGTATGAGTGCATGCCGTGAACATTCGCTCATAAACATTTACGATAAACGTGTAGTTTTAAAACCTTGCGTGTTATTTCATAGTGATAATGACGTCGCCTTTTCATAATGCTCTCTTGCCACGAGTGAATAAAATAATATTAATAAGAATATTAATAATTATAATGAAATTATATATATATATATATAAAATATATATATATATATATATATATATATATATATATATATATATATATATATATATATATACCTCCGAATAGATTATTATTTTTTTGTTCATTTTTACAGACTTGCTCTATTCAAGTCATAGTATTTTGGTCCACATTTACAAACCTCTGAATAAACAGAGGTAAAAAAAAAAAAAAGAAAGAAAAATAATAATAATAATAATAATTATAATTATAATAAAACGGGTTGCCACAGAAAATTAAATAAAAGAGTGATAAATTCTGAGATTTCTGAGTGACGCTGGAAAAAAAAAAAAGAAAAAGGGAAAAAAAAGCGATATAAACATTCTAGCTTGTTTTCTTTTTGCTTGTTTTCGTTGTTTGTTTGTTTTTTTCTTTACAATTTTACACCTTCTTATTCCATGGCACGGCTTTAACTCGGTAGAATTTGGTGCCCAAAGGAACTTTGAAGCGATTTTGGGCCTAAAGAGAGAGGGAGAGGCCACACACACACACACACACACACACACACACACACACACACACACAATTAAACAAGAATAATTGCTGTTAATGATGGCACTTTTACTTAAGGTGCAGTTCAGGATGTTCTTTACACCTTTCTAAAGTTCTATAATAATAATAATAAGAAGAAGAATAATTATAGCAATAATAAATGTGATGGTTTCACCTTTTTTGCCTGACAATATTCTTTCTCCATGACTTTCCCCAGGACCCAGGGTCGCCTCGTAGCTCCAGCTATAAAAGGAAAAAAAAAAAGGATATAATTTGATCAGGTGTGTGATTTATAAATATATAAATAACATGTATATCTATAAAAAATTTAACTATTTAAATATTTTAATAAAAATAAAAAATAATATACCACAGTGTGTGTGTGTGTGTGTGTGTGTTTCCCTCACAAATTAATCCCTATTATTTTTTTTAATTACTTGAAAATATTTTATAAATGTATAAATTTATTGATTTATTTTAGTCACTGACATTATTAATGCACTAACAAGCCTTTTTAGTAAAGTTACCAAGTCGTAGCCTGAGGGCAGAGGCAGCGTTCGGGCTAAAACGAATCATCTCCGTGAGACACTGAGCCAACACAGCACTAATTATCTATCTATCTATCTTTTAAAAAATTACATGGTTGCATTTGTATTTAATTATTATATTTTCTATCAGATCTACTATTTGTAGCATGGATTATATTCCAGGTCAGTTTTTAAAATTTTTTCAAGCTTTATTTTGTAACACTGGAGCCTGTATGTAGTTAAAATCAAACACTTAGAGTCCTGAGCTAAATCTCATTGACGATCTGTTGGACTTTTAAGCATGTACAGTGAACAGGAAGCCATTTCAGAAACCGATATTAATAAAGGCTTTTCTCTGTCTGTCTCTGTGTGTGTGTGTGTGTGTGTGTGTGTGTACAGACCAGGCTTGAGGTCCAGTGCAGCCAGAGATTCCGAGTGCAGGAAGTAGAGAGTGGGGCCGACGGTGAACAGCACGTAATTATCGTGCCGCTCATCAAGGATTATGAGGACCAGATCGCCAACCTGAAAACTGCGAAGGAAAAAATAAATAAATAAATAAATAAATAAATAAATGATGGAATTTTAAAAAGAAAGAAAGAAAAGAATGGCAGGTTTTTAAAAAATAAATAAATAAATAAATAAATAAAAATAAAGACTTACTCTCGAATAGCGATTTTCTCGGAATGCCTTGAGGACACGGACGACATGCTCTGTGACATCTGAACAGAATGTGAGAAGGTTTACATTCATTTAAAACAGACATTACATTATTATATTACATTACAGCAGTAATACAACATTTTCTATAAACATCTTAATCCATGAACAATCACAAAAAAAATAGAGCCTAATGTCAGAGAGAGAGAGAGAGAGAGATAGATAGATAGATAGATAGATAGATAGATAGATAGATAGATAGATAGATAGAGAAAGAATCCACGCCTTGTGGATAGAGAAAGATCGATAGATAGCCAATGCCTTATAGATAGACAGATAAGTAGACAAGACAGACAGACAGATAGACATATAGAAAGATAAACAGATAGATAGCCAATGCCTTACAGACAGACAGATAGATAGATAGATAGATAGATAGATAGATAGATAGATAGATAGATAGATAATGCATTTACATTTACATTTCTGGCATTTGGCAGACACTCTTATGCTTTATAGATAGAGAGACAGACAGACAGATAGATAGACAGACAGACAGATAGCCAATGCTTTATAGATAGAGAGAGACGCAGATAGATAGATAGATAGATAGATAGATAGATAGAGACAGATCAATAAATAGACAGAAACAGATAGAAAGATAAACAGACAGATAGCCAATGCCTTACAGACAGACAGATAGATAGATAGATAGATAGATAGATAAATAGATAAATAGATAGATAGATAGATAGATAATGCATTTACATTTCTGGCATTTGGCAGAAACAGATAGACAGACAGACAGACAGATAGATAAACAGACAGACAAACAGGCAGACAGATAGATAGATAGACAGACAGACAGGTAAAATGACATTTAATTTAAAAAACATGTCACATGTTAATTGTGATATTTCTGTAAATATCTTCTGTCAAAATTAATAATCTTCAAAACATCAATGTTTTTTATACCGCTGAAAATAATTCACAGCCGGCTGATGTGATGAAGCCCCGCCCTAAAGTGCTTTATTCCTCTTAAACCAAAGCAATTCGTCAACTTAATGCATTATTAACGTCACAGACACTGGACACTTTTATCCGATTATAGTTACGTTCTGTGGAACAGGCACGATTATGTTATAGGAGCTGCAAACACACAGACCTTTACGTCACCAATAAGGCCACTCTGACCCCATATCGACCTCAACATCTGTTCATCATCATCATCATCATCATCATCATCATCATCATCATCATCATGGTTCTTACTGGATTATCTAGCGTAACACTGTTGTCACTATAGAAACGATAACGTCGCGCTTTCTTAATATAAGCCTCTGATTTGCTGTGTTATAGGACACCTTCCGACCAATCAGAAGCGAGATTCCAAAAGAGGTGCAGCATCTTGCAAATCGAAATATTTTACACGGCTTAACGTCATCATGAAGACATTTATGGGGTGTGTTTCGGTTGAGATCGCATCGGAGCCAAAATGCAAAACTACACGTCTTGGTTAGATTTAAGAAAATTAAAAAATAAATAAATAAATAAATAAATAAAACCTATCATGTTGTTCCACCACTATAAAGGTGAAATGATGACGTCGTTCCAGCAGCATCACATCATTTTCCATTTTATTTAAAATGTCTGGTTCTGTATATCTGAGAATTTTAAGCAAATTGTTTTCCTTCTATTTTGGGGTGTTTTTTTTTTTTTTTTGGAGCTTTGCCTCTCCGTTCCTTATCTGGAAAGCACTATTCTAGTCTCTTGTCCTTCTTGACACCGTAACATTTTCTCTCTCTCATCCAACTGGCTAACCGGAAATTTGCGCGCGTGACTCCTCATTCACTTTCACTTTTTGCCAATTGCCTCGTACTAGCGCAGGGAAATAAATGACCCAATGTTTGGTGTCCTTGAGGGCTAAAACAATCAAAAACAAAAACAAAAACACAAAGCCATGAATGTTAAAATGAATGAAATGATTTTTTCCTCCTCTATCCTGATCTTTATCTAACCCTGTCGTGCTTTAGGGCTGAATGGTAAAATGGTAGACATACAGTATACTGTGGATTTAAACAGGATAAAGCAGACAGTGGAGGTCAGGGCATTGTTTAATTTGGTTATAGTGCCACCTAGTGGTGTTTATGAGCAAGCGTCGATCTCACCGAGTGGAAATGGTACTCTGAAGCAAATTAACTTCTCATTCGGACAGAACGCTCCTCTGGGCCGTGCTCTGTACTCTTGCTACGGATACCTGTTAAGCTTTTCATACAAAATAAAATTGATAAATAAAGATTAACCCTGTGCGCAGGACCGGTCCTGCGGGACAGCCGATTCAATCACTTTGTGTTTTAATTAAGGGTTGCTAATGTGCTGCTCACCACCTGCACGGCGCCGCTCCGCTAATTCGACGGTGCACAAATTAACACGCTTCTCCGTATCGCAGGATTAGTTCGCTTGTTGATCTTAAGTCTTAGACGTGTTTATTAATACGTGCTACAACATTTCTAGCGCTGTTTTCACAGAGGGAGGCTCTGCGAAATGTTCCCACAGAAAACGTACCAGTCTTTGGCTGAGCCTCTTGTTCTCCTCTTCTTTCATGTGCAGCGTCTGCAAGAGAGTCATGCGAGAAGACAATGGCGTCAGTTATCTTTATCTTGTCTAACAGTAGAGGAGTGGAAGTGTAGAAGGAGAAGGTCCGCTCACTCTTTCCAGCATGAGTATCCGCTGCTTCTCCTCCGACAGCATCAATGCGTTATCGCTGCGAGGAAGAAAAGAAAGCTAACTCATCACGCTGGTTTTACAAAATATCTTTGGAATATTTCCATCATTATAACTGAACCAGAAACATTTAAAAAAGTTAATTACACACAGTGACTGGAAAATTTAATCCCTTTTCTGTTAGACACTGAGGATTACTAAACAAAGCGAAAATATACTTGAACTTATTCAAGTTCTTAAAAAGCTCTTAAATCACTAACTCAAATAAACCCTCTCTGTCTCTTTCCCTCTTTTTTTTTTTTTTAATTTGTCAGACCTTTGTCTTTCCCTCTTCTCATGGCTCATTTTAGAGATCGGATTGTTAGTGGGTGTGATCGGATAGACTCTTGTCACCTGAATCTCTATCCGAGTCGAATCACTTTCTCACTGTAATCAGACTCACTTGTACCGGTCATTCAGTTGCGCCTCAGTGTGTGTAAACGCTGCATGAGTGAAGCTTGCTGCTCTCTCTATCTGATCTCCCGGTCTGGCCAAAGAAAGCCACGAGGCTCTCTGGAAATATCTCTCATCTATAATCTGTCTTGCTCTTTACAAACGGTCATCTTCTGAAGCATGGTGAGTTCAGCGCTGTGTGCATTTTGTTTTATGTATGTAAAAACAGACGCTTACTGGACGGTCATCATGCTCGCTTCAACAGCAGAGTCCACTCTATCATCGTCTCGCAGCGCGGCCACAGACCCCAACCTCTCCGGATCCAGTGCGGGTAGAACGGGGACATCGGCTGGAACGGGTCCACATGCTCCGGGCGTCTCCACGGCAATAGCAATGGGATTGGGCACAAAGAAAGCGGAGGAGACGAGGGCGGCGCTCCGGAGGCGGTTGAGCTCCTCCTCTAGGTGTTTCTTCTCCTGCAGGATGGTGGCGCGGTCCTCAGAGAGAGACTCGATCAGGCCTGATGGTACATAACAAGATCCTCAGACCATGATCATTACTATTATCATCATTATCATTATTACGCTAGGCTCTCAAGCACTGGGAATAGAGCTGAAATACTGTTATTCCCAAACTTACTCTTATCCTTCTCCTGCTGAAGCATCACCTTCTTCAGCTTCTCACTCAGCTCATTGATGATCTGCTCCTTCTTTAATTTCTCCCGCATCAGTACAGTGTTGAAATTAGTCTGGAAACAAAAAAGCAGTGACATTTTCAGGGCACAAGATGACCGGGTTTGGAATGCGTGTTTCCTGTCGCACTCGGAGTGTCTGATTAAACACACGGCTGAATCAGGTGTGTTAGGCCGACTTCTAGCCAGATGTGGGCCGTGTGCAATCGATTATTTAATTGGTCTGGAGTCAAACGGAGGCAGAAAGATTGATTTTTCCATTTAAACCAGCAGGCAAACATTTAAGACGGAAGAAGTGTAAATAAAATAAAATAGATTCGTGGAGGCAGTGTTAACGTTTTGAAATATTTTAATAGGAGAGACATTACCGGCCTTACAAAGAATAATCAAATAAATCATCCACTAGCTGACACTTGTCAGGGTCCAGGGGGGAAAAAAACAAACAGAAAAACAGTGCAGCAAACAGTAAATGAGTCAGAAAAAAAGTCAGGCATTGTGTATGTCAATGCAAGTTGGTTTTTTTTTTTTATTTCTTTTGTTTTAAAGGTGGATTTTTAAAAAGGTCTTACTTGTGTGAAAAACAGTTAAACCATGGCCTCAGCACAAGTGCATAAAAACAGTCTTCTTCTTCTTCCGGCTTTTCCCTTAGGGGTCGCCACAGCGAATCATCTCTCTCCACCTATCTTCCGCATCCTCAACACTTGCACCCACTAGCTTCATATCCTCATTTATTACAACATGAGCTGTCCCTCTGATGTACTCGTTCCTAATCCTGTCCAATCTTGTCACTCCCAAAGAGAACCTCAACATCTTCAGCTCTGCTACCTCTAGCTCTGACTCCTGTCTCTTCCTCAGTGACACTGTCTCTAAACCATACAGCATGGCCGCTCTCACCACTGTCCTGTACACCTTCCCCTTGATTCTCGCTGATGTTTTCCTCTCACACAGAACTCCCCACACCTTTCTCCACCCATTCCAACCTGCCTGCACTCGCTTCTTTACCTCTTTCCCACACTCTCCATTACTCTGGACTCTGCCCATCCCTATACTTCATCAAAATTCTCAGAGCAAAAATTGTTGTGCTCTTTCTGGGCATGAAGCCATACTGCTGCTCACAAATATAAGTGTACAAAAACAGTAATAGTTTGTATTTGGATGGACCTCCTGTCGGTCATTTTATAGACACTCTACGTAGATTCTGGGGGTGTAGCTTTAGTGAACCGGGCGGTTTAAAGGCCTTGACTCACGGAGTACAAAAGAATTTTAAATGTAAAATCTACCTACTGGACCATCAGTGACCTTTAATGTTCACGGTGGAGATGTGTTCACTCCAGCTTACTCCTGAAGTGTGTAAGCACGTGTATAATTGTTGATAGGGTTGATAGGATAGAGTTTTTCTGTGAGATCATGTTTATTTTGTCTTCTAAACGTCACAAGAAAGAAAATGGGACAATGGCAAAGGAATGACTGTTTATAGCACGTGTGTGAAAAGGAACCATCTGGTTTAGTGGACAGTGCAATTTGCATCTATTGTACAGCTCTATAAAGCAGTGAACAATTAGTAAAGATGTGCTGGTCTCACGTGGACGTATGAGATCTACAGTAAGTCAGCTATGAGTACAGATGTATAAAGAAAGCCGTCTCCAGTGTCTCCTACCTGCTGCTCAGCAATCAGCGAGGTCTTCAGGTTCTGCAGCTCCTCGTTTTTCTTCTTCTCCAGCAGCTCCAGCTTGCCCAGGAGAGACGCTTTTTCTTCATCCAACCTCTGCTGCAAGGAGATATCCCCGGCATCGCTTTCTGCAGCCTCAGCTCCTCTGCAACATCACAGTCAGGGTTAGTGGTTTATATATATCAGTGTAAAGGTAAACAAACTAACAAAAGATATAAACAGGAAAACGTCAACAAACCTAAACTACTAAATGTTACGTGAAATGAATTAAAAATAGTTCAAAATTCAATTTCAATAAAAAGCAGGCTGACTTCCTTACAAAACTAAACCCACTTTATTAAATAATTCTAGTCATGATTGATGATGCATGTTTTAGCTCACTTACTTGTCAGTGGATTGTCTTTCCTCAAGTTGAGTTTCAAGTAGTTTAATTTTCCCTAACAGCCTTGCTTCCAGCTCCTCCTTCTGCAGTAAGGCGTCTTTTAGCACCTCCTTCTCCTCCTCCACGGCTCTCCATGCCTCCTGTCGCTCCTGCTCTAGCTGCCCTGACAGAAGGGTGTTTACGGCCTGCAGGTCGCTGATGGCGGATTGCAAGTCGCGCTCTTTATCCCCGAAAGCCCTCTGCTCGTCCTCTCGTTCCTTGCGTAATGTTTTGAGCTGGTCCTCCAGCTGGTGCTGGATCTCCTGCAGACGTTCCTCGCAGTCCTTCTCAGCGTCCTGAGACTTCTGCTTGAGTACTGAGAACTCCTGACGCAGCAGCGTGCTCTCCTCATCGTGCCGCTCCACCAGCTCAGAGATGCAATGGTCCTTCTCGAGACGCATTAGAGCACGCAGCTCGGACAGGCCTTGCTGGTGCTCCTCGTTCTTCTTCTGTAGCTGCTTCATCAGCGCCTCGACTTGCTCCTGGAGAGCCTTTGTCCGGGAATCCATCTCGGCCTTTAGTGTCTCCTCCTGCTGGTTCTTGGCTTCCTCGTATTGCAAGCGGAGATCATCCATTTCGGTCTCTTTAAGTGCCATTTCCACTTCGAGTTTGCATCGGGCGTCGGCCAGCTCGCTGATGCGTGCCTCGTAGTCCTTAAAGCGACACTCGTGCTCCTTCCGCTCGGTCAAGTGTGCTTCTGCGAGTTCCTTCAGTCTGGCTTGGTTCTCGAGGGTTAGGGAGTCTAGAACACTCTGGCTGTCGCGTTTCAGGATCTCCATTTGCGCCTGGTGCTCCCTTTTCAGATGAGCTTCCAAGTCTTGAAGACTGTTCTTCTCTGCGCTCTCCATTTCTCTGCGTATCTTCTGCTCGATCTCGACTTGCAGGCAATCCAGCTGGTTGGCAAGAGCGTCTCTGGAATGCAGGGCGTCTTGGAGCGCCTTGCTGCACTCGGAAAGGTTCCTCTCCAAATCCTGGACAGCCTGCTGGTGGCTGCTGCGTACCTCCTGCAGCAAGCGCTCCCTCTCGCCTTCCATCTGAGCCAGCTCTTTCTCTTTCCTCTCCACAAGCCCTTCGAGCTCGAGCATGGCCCTCTGGACGTCCCGGACGATCTTGTGGTTCCCTTCCAGCTCGTCGGTAAGCCGGAGTATGTGCTTTTCGTGATCGTCTTTCAGCTTTCGGAGTTCGCTCTCGTGTGCCTCTCCGAGTTCCTCTTCCTGACAACGTCTAACGTTGTTGATTACGCCATGGATTTCCGCACTCATCTTCTTCAAGGCAAAGGCAAAGTCTCGCTGCTCTTTCATAACAAGTCCCTGGAAATGACAGAGGTCGTCCTTAACTTTCCTCATGTTGCTTTGCGACTCCTCGGCAGCTGAACGGTACTTGTCTATGGTCAGCTTGAGGGTCGTGATTTTAGAGTTCTCTCTCTCGAGCATGGTCGTGTCCTGGATCCTTTTGCTGTCTATAGCGTTGATGACCGAGGAGTAAAGAGACTCGACCATCATCTCGGGACTCGTCGGGTCACTGATGGGATTGGGTGACGTTACGTTCCCTTCGATGACAAACTCATTGACCGCTGACATGAAGTCCGACTCCGGGCTCTCGGCTAAAGAGTCCAGGTCCAGAGAACCCTGCTGGAGCACGGGATCCATGTTGGGATGTCCGATGGTTTCAAAGTCAAACGTATGGGCGTCTATACTGTCAGGGGACAGATCTTCTAATGGAGCTGGAAGGGACAGCGGCTGAGTGGGTGGAGATTGTATGCTGAGGGTGGGCGGGGCTTTAGAGAAGGTGGGCGTGGTCGCTGTTCTGCTTTCCGAACTGGGTCTCTGTGCACTCTGGCTCCCAGAAATCTTCAAGCACAAAGCAAATAATTTCATAAGAGGATATATTTGACTAAAAAACTATATTAAACTAAATTAAATTTAAATAAAAAGCTCTTCTGTACCTTCAGTTCACTCAGTAAGTCTGTGATGGTTTGAGACATCTCATCTACACTCCGAGCTGCTTGTACAAGCTGATGAAGAGCTTCTGTGTGGTGGTTTAACGGCTCAAAATCGCATAGTGATGGAACCCTGAAGGAAAGCGGAGAGGGTGATTGTGGAAAGAATCTAAAAATACAAGAAATTATGACAAGGATAAGACAGAGTTTAACGAGGCAAAGATTTTATTGGTACTTTAGCCCAGGATATTTATCCTAGGAAGACCACGAACCAAGGCTCAGAAACCAAAGACTAGGAACTAAAGACCAGGCATTTAATCCTGGCGATGTCAATAACAGCATTTTTTGAAACAGGAATAGTCTTCAGCTCAGAGTGTACACGTAGCTAACATAACAAGCTGTGTTTATCATCTTAACTTGAACAGAAAATAAAATTAATGGCTGCTGAGACCCTTTATACCTGCTATAACATACATAACAACAGGACCTAACTTGTTTTGTGGACATTCATTAAATATGGCTATAACTGGATCACACTGTACTGTACGTTGACCTTAAATACATTATAAAAAGTAATAAATTGCCGTCATGTAAGAGGAGAATAGCAAGATTATAAAAATACAACACATGTACTAAAAGTACTATAAATACAAATGCCACAAAGATAAGAGAGGAATTAAAATGTACCAAGATTTTATTGGTACTTCAACCCAGGGAGTGTTTAGCCCAGGAAATTAATCCTGGGAAGCCTGCAAGAACTAAAGCTCATAAACTTTGGAACATTGTGTGTGTTGTTCTTTAACCCGGTTTTGCTCAGGACCACACTGTACCTCCGACAGCACGTCCTCATCTGTTTGATTCCTTACCAAGCAATCAGTTTTCTCACTTCTGCTCATGTGCTTGGATTTTACCTGAGAAAAGGCTGCACTTCAGCAGGACAGCAGCTCTTCAGATACTGCAGGTCGTTCAGGGAAATGTCCGGAAGCTCAAAGTCAAACTTGCGAGGCTTTCGTGTCTGCATGGGGGGAAAAATGAGCATGTGAAAGAGCTCTCTGATGGAATAAAAAAGAAAGAATTATAAACTATACTATCACACGTTCAAACACTTACGCAAAATGACGAAGGAGGCCACGAGTCGAGTCCACGGAACAAACGATTTCTGAGGAACGACTTTCCTACAAGGCAAAAAAGATCTACTTCACACTGGCTCCTGGACCTCTGTACTTTTTATCCATGTTTACATGAAGCTCAGCAGATTTGAGGAGAACACAAACACTAAGCTCGTACTTACTGAACAGCTTGCCAAAGGTCTCCCTTTTGGCCTTCTCTGCCTCGTAGAGGTTTTTTCCATCTTTCACCAGCGCACTGGCCCACTGGGGAAACACAAAGCAGGAAAGGCATTGCTGCTCAGTGCGAGTGCTACATGTTAGGAATACAGAAGGAATAAACAGATATGGAGGATATGTAGTAAATTCTGTGTGGGCGTGGGCTAGATTGAGCTGGACTAAAGTACTGTATTAACGCTTAATAGTGTGTGCTGAGACGAAAATTAGAAGAAGCCTTCATCACCACCACACATGCATTACAGCACACTGGAATTTATTTCTTCGCCTATCCCAGCTGATGAGGTCAAAAAAGAGAAGGTTTAGGGCCTTGCTCAAGCTTGGCGGTGCTGGGACTTGAACCGTGATCTTCCGATCAACAACCCTTAACCACTTGAGCCACCACTGCCCCGTGGTTCTGGGCTGTTGCGATGACGTTAACCCCTTTTTCATACACCACAGGTATTCACTAATAATAAACGTTGCGGTTTTTTGTCCGTTTACAGTTACATTAACACTCAGGAAAAAACTAGCTAGCTCTTGCTCTCGATTGCGCTACAGCAGCTATACACAGACAAATGGGCACAATGGTTTTCTACATTGAATGGACAGTAGTGGCTCAAGTGGTCAAGGCTCTGGGTTGTTGATCTGAAGATCGAGCCCCAGCACTGCCAAGCTCCACTGTTGGGCAACTCTGACCCCAACTTCCTCAGCTGGGATATGTGAAGAAAAGAATTCTATTGTGCTGTAATAATAAAGGCTTCAGACATTCCTTTAAAGTTAATAAGACAAAAGCACAGTGTCTGGAGACTCCTTACATAATCCCACCATATCGACTATTATATACACGTTGTATTAAATAACAGCACTTTTATTTTCATTTTCTATAAACAAGCCGTTGCTATAAAAACTATACCGTATTAGAACTCGTGGCAGGGATTACTGTTACCTACATACTGGCCAATTAGAATCATGAATCCATGCGCACTGCCCCATAGTAAAACGCAGAGCTAGGGATTAAAGAACACATAATTGGGTTACGGATCATCTCACCTCTCTGTAGTGTTTAACGAACATTTTCCGGCGCACCACCTCCACCACGGCCAGGCAGTACATCTGCGGGACGGTACTGAGGGCCTCCACCACACGCACTCTCTCCAGCAGCTCGGTGAGGAGGCGCAGCAGTGCTTGTAGCTTCTCGCCGTTCTGATCCGCATGCAGCATCACGTAGCAGCACCATCTATAAGCGAGACGTGACATGCATTCTGACAACCACGTCTACCTGAAACGGGTTCCTACTACAGACGTTGCTCGTTAAGCAAAAACCTCGAACAGTATCACGACCGTCCTTACTTGAGACGGACTTGTAGGTTGTTGGCCAGTTCCTGTTTGGCAGTCGTACACTTCTGCTTAATGTCCAGCAGCTTCCTGTGGTTGGTCAGCATGATCATCAGCTGATTGGCGTGACTCAGACACAGGTCAGGCAGCACTGAGTTGTCCTTCAGGTTTTCAGCCCTCATCTGATTGGCTAAAAATCCCTATGAAAAAGAAAATCATGCCAAATGTAAAGAAAGGTTATTTGCGCTAAGAAAAAAAAAAAAAAGGTGGTATAATGAGGTAATGAAGATGTGCAAAACAAAGTGACTTGAAAAAAGAAAAAAATAAACGGCGGGCGTACCTGAGCGAGCTCCTTCTGTTCGTTCACTAGCTTTTTGCAGCTGGCAATCATTTGGTCGAGTGCATACAATCTGTCTTCCAGCCCCTTTATGGCCTTCATGTTTTGATTATCCAGTTTGGTAATAGTGTCCCGGCACTCAAGGAGGAACGGCTGAATAATCCGCGGATCAAGCTAGAAAAATGAGAGCGCATGCTGACGTGAGACAACAACAAAGGCGAATCGTTATAAACGTTATGCAAGCAACGTTAGCAGAATAAACTTCGGGTAGATGTAACTACGACTTCGTAGGAAAAAAAAACGGCTCATAAGTATCCACAAAATCTCCAAAAAAAAAAATTAGGACATTTTTTACATATGCATTTAATGCTGTCCAAATTGTGCTTTAATTACACCACATCATTGTTGAATTCTCAAATCTGATTGGTTTGGAGGACGATACAATCTTAAAAACATGGCGTACGGAGACGTTTCTCCTTGCGCTTACTCTGTTGATGGAGTCGAAGCACTTCCTCACTACAGCCTCGACGTCATTGGGTCGGTCCTGTACATTGATCCAGTCCAGCAGCGTGACGTTAAACGATGGCGCGTCCGTTTTTTCCGTCTCCTCCTGCTCCTTTTCTTCCTCCAGCGCCTCCTGCAGCCCGCTGGCGCTGCTGCTTCCCGCTCTGCCCGGAGATGGGGATTCTCCTGAAGCGGGAGATTTCTGGTCCCGCTGGGCCTCCGTGGGACCCGAGATGGCCGACTGGGAGGACGTTTGGGCTCCTTCTTCGCCGTCAGGCTCGTCTTCGGGTGTGGGATGTGGGGAGGAGGATTTCTCCAGGCTTTCTCGGTAGCTGTGGCGAGTCAGACACTCCAGCAGAGGGATCTTCGCCATGACCGAGACGGCCGTGCCGAGCCTGGAGGTGTTCAAGCGTCGAAATAAGGTTACGGGTGCGAGGTTTAAAAAGGTAACATTTTGCACAGCTAAGCACACTGTAGCTACTCACTTTGTCAGCTTCAGCTTGATGTCTTCGAAATCCTGTTGGTAAGTAGTGTAGGCGATGTCGAATTTCGAGAGCAGCTTCTGATAGGACGTGGTGCAGTCGTCCAGATTGGCCATAATGGCCGCCCAGCCCTGGTGCTGGAGGTGTTCATCATGGACCAGGCGTTCACAGAAGGAGCACAGCTTCTTGGCGACTTCAAACATTTCCTTGAGGGGAAGAAAAGAAAATATGAAGAAAACATGAACAGAAATGAGTGACCAGAATAAATATTTCTTCTTCCGCCCTTCAAAATGTCCATAATGCTGAGAACTCTTCAGTCATAAAGATTAACAGGCGCGTGTAAAGCGTGAGGAGAGTACCACGGCGAGCTGCGTCCGCGAGGCGACGGTGTGAAACACGGCCGGCATCATGAGCGACTCCTCCACCTTCATCTCCATCTCATTCTCGACGGTGAAGGTGGTTTTGGGGATCGTCGGCGCACGGTCACACAAGATCATCTCTTTGTTGAACAAGAAGATGGGGTTCGTATCCTGGGACACGAGACGATAAAAAAAAAAGAGATAGAACAGGGTTACTTTTATACGAACTACTCCACAAAACAAACTGCTGCTGTTCAAAAGTCAGCTCACTAAAACTTGGCGTTGCTTTCTCTCAGTGGGCGGGGTATACGCTTTCTCCCCTGTCAATCACAGCAACATTAGGCATCTCGTGTATGTGGAAGAGGGCAAACAGCGCTTTGATCCAAATGTTGGAGGTTGGCTTCAAAATTGTAAACCAAATAGAAGAAAAAAAAGATTCCTAATTGTTTAAGGGTGTACTCGACTCAGCTCGCCATAAGAAGGAAACCGTTATCCGAGTCACCGATGTGTTTCACCACAAAATAGTCACCTCCTTCCTGGCTTAAAACAACAGATGACTATATCTAAACTAGCAAAAACTATGCGTGTTTCAGGTTTACATGCTTCCTCGCATCACGCACACGAGTGTTACTCACCGTGCCTGCACTGTAGCTACACACTCTCCTCTCGGCCACCATACACTCGCCTCCGTTAACCACCAGCACCTGATGCTGAGCGGCGATCTTGTACTTAGCCTGGATTGCATGTTTGAGGTCCAGAACACTACACAAGAGAGAGAGAGAGAGAGAGAGAGAGAGAGAG
>JAUCMX010000003.1:31332873-31337873 GCA_033459395.1 Hemibagrus guttatus | reverse complement strand
TAAAGCCGTGCGACGCTTACTCCTTAAAAACGTATTTCACAAAACATTACTCTAAACCCTAATAATAACAATCCTTCTTGTCCTCCTAAACGTCAGTTCTGTGTGTCTCATTAACGTTATTCTCAGCCGTAAGCTAACTGAACAGGCTAACACCCTTTCCCTGTGTTAGTGCTGCTCTCTGTTTTGTTGTTGTCGTCGACCTTGACGTCATTGTGTACCGCAGTGCATTCTGGGATGGAGTACACTCAGCGGCCGCTTCAACAGCACTTGCTTTTTTTTTTATCAATTAAAGCACAGCATACTTTTTTATCCAATTATAGCTACACCTGATGTCCAGGAGACAAGTTACGTCTTATGACTCTCGTTATAGCAGCTATAAAGTTTTTTCCTCTCTCTTTCGCTCTTAAAGAAAACACAAAAACACGGCATGTCAGCTTGTTACCTTGAAATTGTAACACACATGTGGAAGGAGACATGCTGAAGTGCCTTCTAGTGAAGAAAATGTGATGAAGTTGACCTTCAAACGTAAAAATGTGATGACATGCCCGCTTGGGTGGCAAAAAACACCCTATAGAGTGACCTTACATGTGAGAAAGCGTTACAAGATGCCCTCTAGGGTGCTGGTTCTATGGACAATATGTGGTGCAGTGCCCTGTAGGCTCATTCTGCATGGAAAAAAAACACTCTAGGTGGATGAAATGTGATTTAAGTAGCTTATTGGCTGCCATTCAAATAGAAAAAGTGATACCATGCCCTCTAGGATGCCACTATGTGTGAGGAAACATGACAACATTCCCTATTTGATGCCCCTATGTGTGAGTCAGGCGCCCATCCATTGGAGAATACATAATGTAGCACACTTTTTGATTCTCCTACATGCAAGAAAATGAGATGACACACCCCCTAAGGTGCACTTACAGTGGTGAATATGTGATGCAGTGCCCTATAGGTTTCCTCAACATTCAAGGAAACATGTGCACTCTAGGTTGTCCTTACAGTCTTGGTAACATACACTAGTGGCTGTCTTTCAAATAGAAAAACGTGAGCCAATGCCCTGTAGGGTGCCTGTACGCGTGAGAATACAAGGTGCAATGCCCCAAAGGGTTCAAAAATGAGCTCCATTTGTCGCCTTATTTTTAATTTTTTTTAAATATAAAACACATATATCCCCCTACTGTCATCTTTTTTTTTTTTTTTTTTTTTTTCGATGAAATCACAGTTCATTTTAATGACTCATTATTTATTTAAAGACTTTTATTATATAATATCATTGGCCTTGCGTGACTAGGTGACTCTGGATTGACCTTGCGGTTGAATCCTGGATTCCTCACTTTGTGAATTTGTCAACTGACCCCTAAGATATCAGCAAAGGTGACGTTGAGCGTGAAGAGCGTCCTTCGCTGTGTTTTATTCCGACCGGACGATGGCCGTCTGATCCTCAGACCAACTGTTCATCTCCCACTGAGGACGGGGAGGAGCGGGGGGGGGGGGGGGGGGGGGGGCTTTAATCTAAACAGAGGCTGGACGTCATCGCTTGCCCTATAGACTGGCTGGACACCTAGACTCCTACAGTGCACGAGGAGCGTCTTGTCATCATGAGCTTTATTTAGAGGCGAGAAAATCTCTTTCTTGCACGTGCAAGAGACAGTACAGTTTGGATGTCATAGCAACTGACTAAATCATATTTTATGGAGAAGATTGCGCTGTTCTGTTTCCTGAAGAGAGGGAACGACTGTTTAGGGCTTGATTTGGCCGAAGCAGATTTAATGAAGTAGCTCCTCCCACTGATTAACATATTTGATTGTGTCTGCCATGTATTTGAAGCAAAGCTTGCTACTCTGAAGGAATTCCTCACGCATTGTGCGAAGTTTACTGTAGCCAGATGTGTGGTGGCAAGTTTTCTGGGCTGATTTTCAGCTGAATGATGCTCGGACTGGTGAATGATGCTTGGACCAACACTGTGTTCATACTGGTGCTTATGCAACAGGAAGTCACTCTATGAACCAATCCCCATTTGAGAATAAGGTTGCTCAGGGCTGCTCCCTGCTCGGGGTCGCCACAGTGGACCAACTGGTCTGCACAACAACTTGGCAAATGTTTTACGCCGGATGCCCTTCCTGATGCAACCCTCCCATTTTTCCAGGCTTGGGACTGGCACTGCATCCAGTGGCTGGGGTTGAGGCATTGGCTGGGAATCGAACCCGGGCCTTCCGCATGATAGGCGAGAAACCTACCACTGAGCCACCAATGCCCCTCTTAATTGAGAATAATGACTGTTATTAAAATACCACTTGTGGGTTGCACTCATGCAGCCAAAAGAATTTTTATAAATATTTAAATCAGCTGTAGGTTGATTGGCGTCTCTAAATTGTCTGTAGTGTGTGATTGCGTGAGTGAATGAGAGTGTGTGTGTGTGTGTGCCCTACGATGGATTGGCACTCCGTCCAGGGTGTATCCTGCCTTGATGCCCAATGACGCCTGAGATAGGCACAGGCTCCCCGTGACCCGAGAATAGATCGGATAAGCGGTAGACAATGAATGAATTTAAATCAGCTTCAACATACTTCCTCCCCTCTCACGGGCCACACCCCTCCCCACTGCAGTCCTCATACATAGCTGAAAATTTCATTCAGAAAGCTGATTGGCTGTTATAATATCTGCCTTACAGGAATGCAGCAAAACTGCCCTCGTGACCAGTCTGCTCAGTGATTTCACCAGAAAGCATTTTATCATAATCTTAGACATAGCTCATCAACATTCCATCCTCGACTACGAACCAGTCTATTCCTCTGGGAGGGAAATTAATTTTGTGAACGCACCAACTGACAGTTAAACTACCCCACCATGTTGTTCTGCATGTACATTTACATAAAAAAACGATGTGACTGGACTGCAGAAAACTCTAGCTGTAGACCCAATGACACTAGAGTCTGATTACATTTACATTTATTCACCTGAGTAGCTCAGGGTTAGGGCTTTTTGCTTAGCCCCAACTGCGAGGGGTCCGATTTTAACTGCTAATGAGATGTTCGGGGGGGTCGTAACACCCAAGACAATCTCAGCATCTATGATACGGAATAAAACACTTGTGGATGTGAATTTCTAAGAAAATAATCAATGACACAGTGGTGTAACAAAACTGTGATTGACAGCTCGTTTTTTTTTTCTGTGGCGTCATCAGTCTCCTGACAATACTCAAGACCTCACACGTTGTGGAACATATGCAAGACAATTTCTTTCATAGTTCCTTACGTTATAGCAGCTGTAAACATCTGTTTTGAAGCTGACACGGCAAAAAATTCAGCCAAGTTTGCCATGTTGTTACTGAGTATCTTCAAAATGTAAAAGTCTTACCTGTGTTGATAACGTAGTGGTACAAAGCACCGACACTCGAGACTCCTTCCGGAAATTTCCACGCACTTCGTGAGCCTTCGAACGAGCATCTTAGACATGATGTGAAATGGCAATCTTACCTTCTTCACCACACCCATAAAGGTGTGTGTATATACTGTGTATAAATATCAGTACGTCATCATGGTAAGATGAATCTAAGAAAACAATCAAGAGCAAGAAAATGTTGTTCAGTTTCTCATGTCGTAATAAAAAGAATTTCTTCGGTAAGTTAATTAGTCTCAGTAAATTCAAACAATATACAACTTCGTTAATTATCCTTTACAGATTCTGATCCAATGAACTAAAACGACTCAGAGAAGTCATTAAAACAAAACCGAACCGATATCTGTCTCCTCTCACCGCAGCGTTCAATTGTAATTAATATAAAATTGTGTTATCAAAACACCTAACTCAAATTGACACAGTCATTTCAGATATATTTATATATATATATATTCATATTAGAAGATTTTTTAATAAATACTGATTCTGAGTTGATTTTCTGTTGTGGAGCAGATCCCCTAAAGGGCGATGCAATATTCATAGCAGATTTGTGTGAGATTTGTGTGATACATTACAGCAAAATACTTTCTTTGCATATCCCAACTATGGAAGTTGGGGTCAGAGCGCAGGGTCAGTCATGATACAGTATCCCTGGAGCAATGAGAGTTAAGGGCCTTGATTAAGGGCCCAACAGTGCCAGCTTGGTAGTACAGGGGCTTAAAACCCGACCCTCCGATCAACAACCTGGAGCCTTAACCACTTGAGCCACCACTGCACTGAAAGTGGTGGTGATTGCTGTCTAATAGGTCACTCTGAAATAACTCAAGTCCACCATTTTGACCAGCCAGTCAGTTCCAATAGTGCTGGCACTCTGACCATGGAAGCTTATCTTCACTTTCATGCACTGTACTCCATTGGCATCATGTTCTTCCTGCTGCGATGAACACCGACTATATTTCTAGCATCCTCCTTTCTTCACAGCTTCCGTACTTGCCGTAGACTTTAAACACTATTTATCTCACAAATATTTCCCCATGCCAAATGCTATGCGATTATGTAGATTTGGTCCTTTGTTTCGTTTCAGTATCCGTTGCTGGCCGGAGAACGGGTTGCTTTTTTTTGGATCTCAGTTCCTGTTCTTTTTTCATCCCGGCTCAAAGAGTTTATTCTTGCCCTAATTACACCATGTCTACTGTAAACACAATGGAGTTGAATTTATTTGCATACTGTTACAGTTTCTATTTCACCTCTCTTAATCGCCATGGAGTAAACCTGGGCAATGTATACCAAGAGGAACTCACCTTAGGACTCCCATGTAAGATGCTCAGAGATGACCTCTGATGACAATTTTAAATTTGTCAGAGTAGGAGCTGAGTGTCCAGTCCCTATAGAGTCCATCCTGATGAAGACTACCTCCTTGCGAGCCACTATCTGCTGAGACAAGACAATCCCCGTGTCCTTCCTCCCTGGCAGATGAACAGTTGGTCTGATGATCAGATTGGCGCTGTCCAGTCCAAATAAATCCATAGGGCGCACAACAAGGAATGCTCTGCAGGCTTATCATCATTGAAGGCCACAAGGTCAATCGAACGATTCATGAAGTT
>JAUCMX010000003.1:31325373-31327873 GCA_033459395.1 Hemibagrus guttatus | reverse complement strand
AGTCAGTGCACAGTAGTGAGACGGGGCGCCAGTTCTTCAGGTGTGTCAGGTCTCCCTTTTTCGGCAGCAGGGTCAGGACGGCCCCTCCTGCAGCTCAATGGGAGCTCACCTCTCAGTATACTGTCCCGTAGGACATCCAGCACGTCCTGCCCTATGACAGCCCAGAAAGCCTTGTAAAACTCAGCCGGGGGAGACCATCTATACCTGACGCCCGTCCATTCTCCATTCTCTGGAGAGCCTCATGAAGCTCCTCCAGCGACAGCTCCCTGTCCAATTCTCTGGCCGCTCGCTCAGAGAGCTTTGGCAGGCCCACGAGGAAGCTGTCCTCCACCACTTGTGCCCCTGACCACTCACTGCTGTACAGCTTTGAGTAAAAGCTTACTGTCTGCTTGCGAATTTCAGTGGACTCAGATAAGAGATCCCCTGATTCTGTTCGCACAGCATGTATGAACCTTTTCTGTCCATTCTTTTGCTCTAAACTGAAAAAGAACTTAGAAGGAGCGTCCATCTCGGCTGCGCTTTTAAAGCGCGAGCGGACCAGCGCCCCCTGTGGCTGTAATGCCTAACAGGTCGTTCATTTTGGCTTTTTTACTTTTGAGGGCTTCAATATGCCCTCGATCTCCGGTGGCCTCCAAACGCTGGAGTTCCACTATTTCTATCTCCAGAGCTTTCAGAGATCTAACAATGTCTCTTGTGACGTTGAGAGTGTACTGTTGACAAAAAACTTTGATTTGTGCTTTAGTAAAATCCCACCACAGCTGAAGTGAGCTAAAAGTTGCCTTCTCTGATTTAAAACAATTCCATAAATAAGTAAAAGACTCTCTAAAATTAGCGTCTTCTAAAAGTGCAGTGTTAAAATGCCAGTAAGCACTCCTAGGTTTAACGTTCTCTTTAGTGACCGTACACTGTACCATGCTATGGTCAGAGATACCTACTGGAACAATAAAACACTGTGTAAAAAGCGTTAGCTGGTGTTTAAAACCATAAAAGCGATCTAGTCTCGCCAGGGAGAGTGAGTTGTCTACGGCATGGGCCCACGTGTACTGTCCTCTTGTTCTTATTAAAAAATTCTCCATATGTCACTTAACTTGTGGGCCCTCCATCACCTCCCACAGACGCTTACGGGAAGCCACATGAGGTTCTGCGTGGTTCCGATCCAAATCATCCGTAGTACAGTTAAAATCTCCACCCAGAATTAAAATATCTGCAGTGTCGCAGTCGGCAATAACATTGCTCAACGTGTCTAAAAAACCCATCCTCTCCACTGCACTGGTGGGAGTGTACACACAGATAAAAACTAAAACCTCATTCCTCATAAAAAGCTTTCACTTTTAAAAGCCTCCCAGTTAAAATCTCTTCAACTGAATAAGAACAAGGGATAAAATTGCGAGCAAAGAGCAAGGCGACTCCACCACTGAGTGATGTGTTATGGCTTAAAATCACCAACCCATCCCACTCCTTCACCCAATCAGCAGCATTGCTGATATCACTGTGGGTTTCCTGCAGCATGACAACCTCAATGTGCTTCTGCATTAAAAAGACCATAGAGTTTAGCTCTCTTATTCTGCTCTCTTGCTCCATTAATATTTAAGCTCACAATATTAATTCCCATCATTAAATAAATAAAATAAATAAAACCAAACAGAGGGTAAAAACCACTCTAACATAAAAAACACCACACATTATTCATCGTCAGAGTTTTCCTTATTCACTCTCGTTATCAGTTTCTTCAGACGGAAAATTTCTACATCGACAAACACTCCTTCTCTTCTGAAGAACTTAACATCGTGAATGAACTGTTTGCGGTCAGGGAAAAACTCTTCCAATACGACATTCTTCTGCCATTTGGTGTTCCTTAAAAACTCTTTAATGTCCTCTGCACTATAAACGACATTAATCTGTTCCTCTTGAGAGTCAAAAGATAAAACCGAGTCTGAGATGCAGTCATCACTGTCTGATTCTCGTTCCTCCACCTTCATATCTTTCCTAGCCTGCTTTTCCCTTGTCCCTTACCTTGTTTTTTCCTTTTATTCGGTACTTTGAAAACGGGCTCATCCGCCATGTCCCATGTCTCCCCCGTTCCCCCTGCACTGGTGTAGTGTCCGGTGTTTCCATGCGGTTGCCCTGCACCTCTGCACCTGCCTCTGTCAGTGTCGGCGGCTCCAGCACTGCTCCAGAACCCACTGAGCTTTTCTCAGTAGACCACGGCTTCTTCCGGTCTGGTCGAGCCAAGCGTGGCTCTGCCGCGGCCGGTTCGGCCCGTGCGTGGCTTTTCCGGGGCTGACGTAGCTCCAGTGGGCGTCTGGGCTGCAGGCTGGGCTTGGGCTCACTCTCCGTCAGGTCTGGTGCAGCGGCAGCTCCGGGGCCCTCGGCGGCCGGCCGGACCGTGGCCGCAGGGGGAACGTCCCCGGCCGTGTGTCGGCCGCGTCCTGCCCCCGGTCGCTCAGAAACACCGGGATCACTCTGCTCTCAGGGCAGGCCCGAGCGAGATGTCCAGTCT
>JAUCMX010000003.1:31297873-31317873 GCA_033459395.1 Hemibagrus guttatus | reverse complement strand
GTACAGTGAGGGTAGAACTGAGACGTTCAGACGTCCTTTGTCTTTGATGAGTTATCATCTTACACACACACACACACTCTCATTCACTCACGCAATCACACACTACGGACAATTTAGAGACGCCAATCAACCTACCATGCATGTCTTTGGACGGGGGAGGAAACCGGAGTACCCGGAGGAAACCCCCGAGGCACGGGGAGAACATGCAAACTCCACACACACATGGCGGAGGCGGGAATCGAACCCCCAACCCTGGAGGTGTGAGGCAAACCACCGTGCCCCCCGTGTTCCCATGAATAATTTTCACAAATAATTTTTTACAAATTAATTATTTTTAAATTTATTTTTAATGTTATTTTTTACACAAAGTGTTTCCTTTTCATGTTTGATTTTTAACACAATGCATTTTTTACACCACCTTTTTTCACCATTTGTGAGGTCATTTGCTTTGGATTATTTTATGAGGGTTTTATTTATTTTTTTATTTTATTTTTTTCCTCATTTTTTATGATGCTTAAAATGACGAAGGCTTAAGTCTTGTAAAACTTGTAAAAAGTTTCATAGCACTTCATATATAATTATCTGTGATTATATATATATATATTACAGATATATATGTTATAGTGCTGCATCAGCAGCAGCAGTAAGTTAGAGAGGCTGAAAAGGTGAAATTGTACAGTGTGAAAGTAGGCCAACTCGGTTTCTTTTTTTTTTTTTTGTCTTATCTCTTAATGAATAAAGTTTAATGAGTTTTTATCCTCACTCTGTTAAAGAGGGCAGATGAAAAGACTGCTTAAGGCACTAGCACAGTTAAAGATGTATAAAGAAATCAGGCAAATATTAATGCAAGCATTTTTGTAACAGACGAACAGATGATTCAGTGGATTTTTGTCTAAATCATCAGAACGGATCCTTGAACCTTCGGCCGTCCGTGAGCAAACTCTGTGGCTGTGCTAGCAAGTCCGTAAGCTAGCATGCCTACACACAATTCGAAGGAAGTTAAACTAAATGTGCTTACAACCCTCCTCCTGTCATTCTTCAAGTGGCCACTTCAAGTGTTTAACACAGAGATTTATCCCTCTCTCAGTTTCAGGAAGTTGTAATCACTGCTTCCTTCCTGCGCACGGGTCAGTGATAAAGTACACAGAGCTGTTAGAGAAAGCGTCCAATTTAGATTGCGATCGAATAAACACGTCACATAAAAAGGGGGGGGGGAACACCCGTGCGTCTCAAACAGGGAGATGGAGCTGAACCAGCTCCAGAAGATAAGTTATAAAGGCCATGAATAAAGCACAAGAAAAAATAATATAAAACTAGCTATGTACTGGCGGATTGGTAAAGCATGCTAACTAGTTACCAGTTACAAATCCTCGGAGGAGGCGCCGAAGATCTCTGATACTTCCTCACACACGTAATCATGAAACAAGATGGGAATGAACTGTAGTGAGCGGGGAACTGAAGAAAAGTCGGACCTCACAGGATCGGTCCGTGGAATCCGTTTGGATTTAGCTCATTTGCATAAAGCTTTCTTCAGCTCGCCCATCTGTGGGAGCTCTGAAGGCTTGAGATCTGCTCATGTACTGCACTATGATGTGTAGGAGATGTGTATATCATATCTTGTTCATTTTTTCCCCATCATCTTCAGCACCGTGTTGTTTACAGCTGCTATAACGTACGTTAAAACTGTCTCTGTGGACGTCACACAGCCTTATATGTGACTATGAACAGACTCAAAGCATAACATGCTGCTTGTTGATGGACTAATCACCGCAAACCATGACAAATCGATGTGATTAGTGAGGGCTCTATTCCTTATGTAATTATTTTCAGCGGCTTGAAATGCAGAGAAGTGGAAACTGTGTAAAGTTGACAACAAAAGCTGGCTCTCAATATGCTGACTAAAGGTTGCTCATTCCTGTGTGTGTGTGTGTGTGTGTGTGTGTGTGTGTGTGTTTAGCCTTTGCAAGTCAAAAAAATACAACACACGATTGCATAATATGGCCGAGAATCAAACTGATGAGCTTCATCCCTTCACCACAAGGACGTCCAATCGCGTTATACCCTCCCCCATCCATCCATCCATCCCTCCCTTCCTCCCTCCCACCCACCCTCCCTCCTTCCATCTCTCCATCCGTCCATCCATCCTCGCGCGCAGCAATTACGCGCTCTGTGACGTCACCGCGCGCGGAGGTGGGCACGCTGGGCGGAGCTATTCGGACCCAAAGAAGAAAAAGAGAGAGAGAGAGAGAGAGAGAGAGAGAGAGGTTTTATTGGGCTTTATGACTTCTTTAGTGCACAAACGCCGCAGTCCATGGACCCGTGTGCGCTCCGCTGAAACGGACTCATTGTGCGGCTTAAGAAGAGAAACAAAATAATTCATTTTGGTAACAATTTTTTTTAATAAGGGAGCGCGGGTAGCGTGACAAAAGGCGTGTCCGGTCGATAAGGCGTCCCAATACTAAAGAAGGACAATACTCGGTAGAATAGAGGGAAAAAAACGAGCCCCGTGGCCAGAGGAACAATGCTCGCACATCAAGTTTTGGTAATATGAAGCGCGGATCGTTGCAGGCGGAGACTGAGCGTTGATGCATCTAAACATCGCACCGTAACGCCGATCCAGCCACAAATCCTCCCGTTATTTCTCACATCAACCGAGCACGTTAACGTAGTCCCCCTTGCGATGAATTACCAGTCGAGCGTTCCGGTCTCGGGCATCTCGCCGCCGTCACAGCCGGCCATGCCCGCTCCGGGTGCGGTCCCAGCTCCGGTCCCGGTGCCCGTACCGCAACCCATGGCGTCTCAGTTCGGTTCCGGATCATCAGGTAGCTCCGGGCCGGGTCAGTTCGGCTCGGGGACGGCGTCGGGGCCCGCGGCTCAGTCCGGAGCTTCGGGCTCGCAGTTCGTTCTGTCCAATTCTGCGGCGATCCGAGCCGAGATCCACCGCTTCGAGTCCGTGCACCCGAACATCTACGCCATCTACGACCTGATCGAGCGCATCGACGACCTGGCGCTGCAGAACCAGATCCGCGAGCACGTCATTTCCATCGAAGGTAAGCCGGTTATCAAGAGAGAGATCCACATCACCGCAGCACCTAATGCTGTAGCAGCGCCTGCTAACGGCGCCCTATTCCCTTCATTCCTTCCTTCCTTCCTTTCATTTATTTATTTAGGTATTGATTTGTGTATTCACGCAGCAAAACACCACCTGAGGTACCAAAAACACTCGGGAGTGTCTCAGATCATCTGATCACCAAAGTATTGATCTCAGAACCTCCCTTTTACAACCATTTTAGTCTGTTTTTTTTTTTTTCTTTGTCAATCTATGATGCGCTTCAGCATCGCGATATTTACTCCATGGATGAAAATATCGTTACTGATCGTCAGAAAAAAAAAGGTAAACAATGCGGTATTTTTCCAGCTGCCACTAAGAAACCCAACCATGAAGAAATCCGAGGTGTTCCTGTTCAGCAGCAGACACAGTCTTGTGGTGTAAACTACAATCCCACACATTCCCTATTTCATAGCAAGCTTGTGCATATGAGGCGTTGAGACTCCTCACTGATTCAATTCCTACATCCTCCCAAAAATCCTGCATTCACACTAGCCAGAATTTGTTTTCTACGCATGTTCTCAGTAACATCTAGTCTTTAGTAACTGTTTAACACGCAAAAATAGAAGAGTAATAGTCATGATGTGTATATACAACCTTTTGCTAAATGTGTCCAGAGACATCACTAGGAAAAATAAAGCTTGGGAGGAATTAGCAGAGAGTGTTTATAGCTAATTTTCCAGGGAAGCTAGCACCAAGTATATCAAAACAAACCCATTTGTCAGAATTTAGAAGGTATACTTGTTACTATTTGCACAGAACACTGGATAGGCCACACCCACATTGTTGTTGCTGAACAGTTGCAATCCCTTCAGGTGGACTAGAAACGAGCTACAAGCGGTAGGCTAGTGTTTGGTTACACTGAAAATTCTTAGTAGCTGTATAAAACGAACACGTGCACTAATCAGCGTGAACATCGGTTTTCAGGTTATGTGTTCAAGTTCGGACTGGGTTGGTTGATTGGTTAGAAAGTTAACTAGCTAGTTAACGGTATTGGCTACATAATTGAGTGGAAGCAATTGTAAATAAGTTAGAATTAACGTAGCAAATGAAAAACTGAGGACTTCACGTGCCGCAGGATTGGTCAGCGGAATCGTTTAAGCCAAATGTTTGGATTTGTCACATTACATTGAAATGGAAAATCATTTGATGCTAGTTCCCATGACACTGACTAGCACCAATATTTGGAGGGGTGATGACGAGCAAGGAGACTCCGTAGAATTTCCGAGATTGGTTGCCTGCGGTGTAGGACGTACTGTATGCACAAAAAGGACACTAAAGGATAGTGGCTTGCATTCGGGAATGCCTTTTATCTCACATACTGTAGCATGCTTGGAGGGCGGGGGTTCAATTTCCACCTCCATCCAGCAATACATGGAGTTTGCATGTGCTTTGGAGGTTTCCTCTGGGTACTCCTGGTTCCTCCCCAGTCTAAAGACATGCATCATAGGCTAATTGTCATCTCTGAATTGCCCCTAGTGTGTGAGAGTGTGATTGTACCCTGTGATGAACTGGCACCATGTCTAGTTAGTGCCCCTGCCTTGTACCCCGAGTCTCCTGGACTGGCTCCAGGTTCCCTGCAACCCTATACAGGATAAGCTTTACAGGAAACGGATGGATGTACATTGCGGCCTTTTACTAGAGCCTGTACTTGTTTATTGATTAGCGATCTAGGCTGCGTTAGGGAGATTTATGACAGTTGGGCTTGATATTGGCAAGGCAGAGAGAAGCGCATACCCCGGTGATGGTTCTTCCTGCACTCGTCAATCAAGTGCACTCGGAGGTGCTTTGTAAAGTGCTGAGTTTCTTCACAGAACAGAACAGAACAGATGCAAGTATTTTTCTGTCATTCTTCTGAAGATGATTGTTTTCCAATAACAGCAAATTCCCTTCTGCCTGAAGTGTTAAAGAACTACATGTACTTTCATTTAAATCCATTTTTAGATACAGTGAATGTTGAAGGTCCATGAAACATACGTTGCAGCAGCTGTGACCAGATGTTCCCTGACCAGCTTGTTTCCTTTCTTGAATCTTAAGGCTCATGCTAACGAGAACCTCCTTAAAGAAACCCTCACCATCAATGAGGAGCGTCTTCCATATAAGTCGTGTCGTTACTATAGGGCAGCGTATTGGAAGGAAATGAAGGAAATCAACACCTTCCGACCACACAGATTCAAGGATCCACAACAAGAAAGAATATCTCTGTGTGTCTCAAGCCAAGATTTCCAGGTGAACTTCTGGTGCACTTGAAGCTCGTTATTATTCCAGAATGGAGGCTCTAATGTTTGTAGAAGGCTTACTATCTTATTGTTTAGACCACGCATGACCTCTGTGCGATTTCGGTTCATGATACAACATGCAAGTCTGTAACTGCTCTTCAAGTGCCATTGTATCAAACCCAGCTGCCGTTTAACCCTTCACAAACACTGAAGACTGGCAGCCTTCGTGTCACACTCGCAGGGTAAATAAGAGAATCATTAACGATGAAGTGGAGGGGGTTAATGCTGAGATACTGTTGCAAATGTTTTATTATTTAAGACATTATCCCACAGCAACGTAATGAATTACATTACAAGAAGTTTGATTATTTATGAAACAATGACAGCATTTTTTTATCCGTTTTTATAGTTATGTATCATGGTGGTAAGTTTTTCCCAAGGTTGCTCCAGTTGGCTTTGGGTTGTTGATCAGAAGATGAGGGTTTATGCCCCGGCACTGTTGGGCCCCTTAACCCATCCTACTCTAGGGGCATTGCATCATGGCTGACCCTGTGCTCTTACCCCAACCTCCAAAGCTGGGATATGTGAAGAAAGAATTTCACTGTGCTGTAATGTATGTGTCACAAAAATAAAGGGTGGCATCTGCTTCTACGTCAGTTCTACGTCAGACTTCCAAAGTAAACGTCACTGTATTTCATCAATTTTTGGTGTAATATCACAGCTGTTTGATTGACAGCTGCTTGATTGACCAATCAGAATCCAGAAGTCAACAATGCTGTGGAACCATACGAAGGTTTCACTGCGTCACAAATGACTACACATTCTTCACTTACACTACACACTACGTACTCTAGGGTCTAGTGTAGGATGTTGAAATGGTCATATTGTCTCTGATGGAACAGTAATGATTTTTTATAAAACTAACTGGAAGCACTAGCCATTTCCCGGTGGACGGCAAATGACATCGATGTGTCAGAATGCGGATGCGAAACAAGTAACACAACATGGTCTAATTTAAAAGATATTAATGAGATGTCTTGTCCACTGGACAGCTTGCTGTTGGCCATCTTGAAAATTAAGCCACACCCCTTTTCAGCTAAATAAACAAAGCCGTGAGCGTTGAGTGCATGAAGTGTCCAACATTCAGCACTTTGTTTTTTTTTTTCTTCTTCTGTTGAATAAGTGCTTCATCTGGGTACTTCGTCTTCATCTTCTTGGAGCACACTAGTCATTATTTATCTACAAAATGCCACAGATTAGTACACAAGTACGCGATTTAGCCTGCAGCTATATTCTGAAGATGCTTTCAACCTATAAGTCTTTTTTTTTTTTTTTTTTTTTTTTTTTTTTGTATTTATTTATTTATTTATTAGCCTTGATTGCTGGAATCCTTGTGGGTTCTGTAATAGCTGCCCTTTTAAACACTATTTTTGACCTTCAGGTCACATGACCTGGTAATAATGACTCATTATTGATTGACTCATTATTGATATGATTGACTCAGCGAAAGATTTCATCAAGATGATGATTTCTGATAATATTGTTGCATTTTAACTGAAACATTGTCAGAGGCTGCAAGGATAGCGAAATGTCCAGAAATGGTATCTGATTGAAGGAGGGTGGAACGATTTGATCATTTATTCGATAATGACTTCGTACTCCATTCTGATTCGTCAGAAGGATTCATTCTCTTAACAAATGTTTTTTTCAAATAGGTTTTAATGAACGATGCTGTTCTCGTTTCTATAGTAACCGCTGAATTTCGGAAGAATTTCGGAAACGTTTACGGAAGGAGTCTCCAGTGCCGGCGCTTTCCGCATTGAAGGAGTCATGGATTTTTGGCAGCATGACAAATCGCCATGGTAACATCACGACCGTTTATACAACCGTTTAAACGAGTCTTTATAGATGCTGTAACTTGTTTCACGGGCGTTTTATCAACCTCACACGTAGCTGTATCAAGTAACTTCAGGACATGCTGATGTCGGAAAACGACAATGATTACTTTCCTTATGTAGCATCACGACATGGCGTTACTGTTATCTGTAGACCTCAGAGTGTCACTTAAGCACCAGATCAGACCTATTAATTTACTACGATAGGACAGGAGACTTGATTAGTAGCATGATAACGAATGTTCAGTAACCATGTAGCAAGATGCAAGAGGTAAATGCAGCCACAATTTTGTGTATTCATTCTTTTTTGTCTACCGCTTATCCGATCTATTCTCGGGTCACGGGGAGCCTGTGCCTATCTTGGGCGTCATTGGGCATCAAGGCAGGATACACCCTGGACGGAGTGCCAACCCATCGCAGGGCACACGCACACACTTATTCACTCACGCAATCACACACTACGGACAATTTAGAGATGCCAATCAACCTACAATGCATGTCTTTGGACCGGGGGAGGAAACCGGAGCACCCGGAGGAAACCCCCGAGGCACGGGGAGAACATGCAAACTCCACACACACATGGTGGACGCAGGAATCAAACCCCCAACCCTGGAGGTGTGAGGCAAACGTGCTAACCACCAAGCCACCGTGCCCCCCATTTTGTGTATTAAAATATAAATTTTTTTACATTTCTGTTAACTCGGTGACTCCCCAAGCCAACCCCCTCAGTTGCTCTCCAAAAAAAAAAAGAAAAGATACTTCATGACTCATCCATTCATCCACACATGCTGTTTTTAGCCACACAACAATGTACATGTCATTCCAGAAATTTCTAACTGGAGTCGGTTTACTGACTGCTGCCTCATGTTCATTAGCGTGTGAACTCTCGTAGTCCTGAATTTAAATAAAACAAGAAGTTCCAAGGTTGCGTTTCGCGTCAATCATCAACGACCATCTCTGAAAGCAACAAAAACAAACTTTACTTTTTACACTTTGTTTCCCCGTCTCATCTTTTTTTTCCTCTATAAACGAAGACAAAGCAGGACACGATGGCTTGAGCTCTTTTGCATGCGCAGCGTTTCGTCGTTAGCGTCGCAGAGCTCTCCACACGTTCGGCTTCTCTGATCGTTTTCTCCTTCCCAGTTGTGTTGTTTCTTTTTCATTCCTCCTACATAAACAAAGAACATGGCTTTGTTTCTGATTAAAAAAAAAAAAAAAGAAAAGATGCTCCTGCTGCATTCTTCCTCTCCTGTGGCTCTGAACTGCCATTTAATGCGTCAGGATGGGAAAAAAAATGTCCGAAGAGAGAATCTATGCAGCGCTCATCACTGCAGCAAACCTTGTAGAGCTGTTACAGGGTGAGACAGTGATGTGTGTGTGTGTGTGTGTGTGTGTGTGTGTGTGTGTGCACACCCACCCACCTGTATGCCTGGACTGCAGACTTTTGCCGCGGTTCTGCATTAAAAAACACTGCCTGCCTGTTGCTTAGGAACCAGAGGCTCATAGTTTTGCTGAGGATGAGATGAGAAGAGGAATTTTAAAAAAAAAAAAAAAAAAAAAAAAAAGGATTAGAGAGCAACTCTGATCTGATTGTAGGGCTCGGTCGCACGTCCTCTGAATACCCCAATGTTCAGCCGATGATTATTTTGCCCCCTCCTCGTTTACCCCCACCGACTTAAACCTAACAGTAGATATAAAAATAAAAAAACTCATTTTGCCCGAGAAAATATTTACTCGTGTGTATCGGGAGAATGGAACGAGGGCTTAACGTGGATGTATAAAGCTGTAGATCAGATTAGCAACCAGCAAATAATTTCGTCTCCCGGAGTTTGCATAAATCCATTTGTTTTGTCGCTTAATGAGGAACTCGTCAGGGTTTTACATAATGAATATGTTTATTCCAAAGCCTTGGTGTGCTGACGTGAGTGTCATAACAAAAAAAAAAACAAAAATTTTATTAAATGACTGCGTCAGCAACGTTTTTGCGCATTTTGTCTACGAGCTCTGCATTTTAACATCCTGGAACTCAAAATGATGCAGTCTCAGTCTCCCTAGGCACAATAAAAACAGCCTGATGGACATATTAATCAGTTTGAGCAACTAATATCCTGGAAGCCACGCCCACTTCTTCATGTCTCGCATTATTACCGTCGCAGCCAGTGATCTGGTCTCAACTCGATGAAATCTATCAGTTAAATATGTGTATCGCTAAGATCACTTAATTAGCATGAGTATTATGGGATGGTTTAAATATGGCTGGGTTTTGGTCAATGATGAAGGGATGGCCAAAAAAAAAAAGGTTTGGATACGTTTGATGCGTCATACAAATGGTGCATTTGGTACAAGACAAGGCTTCACGCTAGTTAAGAACCCTGGCGCTGATGCTAGGTGTAGAACATAGCTCTTTTGGCGTCTCCTCTACCACCTTTTGATAAAAGTATTGATGTTTGCTCAATCCTAACCACAAGCTGTTGAAATGGTGGAAGATATTGTAATGATGATGATGATGATGATGATCCATTGAATTCTTCATCCTGCTTGGTCAGGATTCTTCATCAATGCTCTTGTATCTTTGACTGGGGGATGATACCGTCAACAGCCATTTTTTTATTTTTTTTTTTGGTGAGGAAGAAGAAACCCACAGGAACCCGGTTTGGGGATTAATCCCCACAACCTTGGGCTGTGCCTTCGCTCTGCTCGGCTAACCCGCTGATGGATTTTGCTTGGGTGTGTATTCAGTGGAGAACTGAGGAGATAAAAGAATTTAATTTTAAATGGTAAAAGAATTTCAGAGCCGTCGTATCCATCCTAGGATAATTGAGCTAATGTAATAAAGCGGGGGCTTTTATTCTTGACTGATTGTGCGACATGTGTATGTGACATGATACCCTGACTCATGGTAGTAACGTAATGTATACAGAGGCTTTTTAAATCGAATGTGGGCCTGCTGAGCCCAAAAAAAACTACCCCCAACAACCAAGAATATTGAATTTCCTGACGGTGTCCGCTTGTCGTCTGAATTAGCCCTCTTTTTGGATCTTTGACAGCACGTGCCTCTGCCATAAAGGCCCTTTGTCGAGATGTGTTTGGATCCCTCGTCTTCCTGTCAATCTCTGCTTCAAAACGCCATTCACAGTTATGCTAATGAGTACAACTTTGGGAGCTGACCTTTCACCCTAACCTAGTGTCCAGAAAGGGAGGGAGCGTAAAAGATTGCGGCGCCACACGTGAGGCGGTTCTTGCCATCACTTGGTGCCACAGTGACGAGAATCTGATGTATTCCCTGGACGAGGAAGAGAAAGTAGGCCATTGTAACGGCAAAACAAAGGCTCTCTCTCTTAAATTTGCCTGACAGGCCCTTTTTTCCTTCCTCTTAAACCTCGTCTTTAGAGAGCACGCGTGTCTTTTCGGCTTTGCCGCGGGGATTGAAGGCTACTGAAGGAAACTAGTGCTTTGAAGGTGATATTTGTCTAGCGATTAGTCGTGATGGTTCGACAAATATTACAGTAACGAGAGGTTTTGTGTCGTGATCCAGCAGTAAGCTCCGCTTCCTTTCTAAAAGATAAATAACGTTCTGCTCCTTAGCATCGTTTATCAAGATTGATATGTCTGTGGAACACGGTATTGAAACATGTTGATGACTTGAGAGAAATACTTGAGGGAAACCTCTTCACTGTTTTGACCCTCTGTGAGCTCTGCCTTTTAATGGAGTTTTGTGGGCGTGGCTAAACGTTACTGTGCTGTGGTGGTGCATGGTAATTTGTGTTGGATGTATCAGCCCCGGATTTTGAACGGCGGCGATTCTTTGCTCGGTTTGGTCGATGAAGATGTTTACGAAGACGTTTACTCGTGCTGACTTCTGCTTGATTTCTTCAAAAATGACTTTTATAATGATGCAATTAGGTAGAACTTTAGATCTGACATCGAAGACGTTCCCAACACGTTGCAAATTTCATGGAAATAAAAAGCATAAGGTTTCATATCAGTTCAAATGTATACACTGATACCGAGAAAATACACACCTGCTGTAGCAGTGGGGTGGAGGCATCTGGAACGTCATGCTGGAGATTTGGCGAAGATAGCCAGATGACGCAAAGTCTCTGGAGCTCAGGGAAGACGTGCCGGATAGGCATCTGGAGCAGTGTGCTGGAGCTCTTCGTCAGGATCGGCAGGGCTGCTGAGCAACAGATGGCCAATGACATGAGAAGAGGCTTTGGAGAGCTTGGAGCCAAACATGCCTGGAGTCCTGGATCTCCTTGGCACAGAGACTCACTGACATTCTCACATTCAGCGCTCTCTCTCTCTCTCTCACTCTCTCGCTGTATATGAATCAGACGTATGGATATTTGGGGACACGAGATAACCAAAATGGATGTCTTTCGAAGACGTTGTTTTTGTCCGAAGTGACTGTACAGGAAGCTGAAGGTTAAAGTGATGCCAGGATTTGAACTCGTGACCTTTTGAACAATAGTCCAAGAGTTTGACCACTGAGCTCTTATTGCTCCAGTATGATTGATGTCTTGGATTGATGTCAGTATGACCACTGATCAAAAAGTGAGGCCTTCCTTCTTGCAGGAAGCCCACAGGATCTGCAGATGGTCTTATCATGGAGGAATGTAGCTCAGTACATGGTAGGGGGATGCTGGATTTAGTGTTAATCCACCAACTACTTGGAGCTCTAACTATTTAGGGAACCCAAAATGATCTTCTCCATTCTGATTAAGGAACAGGGGCATGTCACACGGTTTATTTATTTATTTTTTTATGCAAGGACGTCCAAGGATAGTGAATACACGGCACATGCTGAGAGAAGGCACTTATTTCCTTTAAGGTTTGGTCCAATTCTTATTGGACAGCCCTAGACACTGCTGGTTCTTACTTTTTAAAAAAAAAAAAACCCGTAATGGCTTTTATAAATAGAGATTAGAGCTCGTCTCCTACGGCATGCGGAGAGGACTGGAATAAGTTTTGTGTACGATTCGTCTGAATGAGCTGCTGATTCATCTGACTCCAAGTGTGCTCTTCTCCTTTTTTTTAACCAAACATCTCTTCGTGGGTTTATATTTGTTTCGAACGAACGTTATCATTTCTATCGCGACGGGCTAATTAACAGGGATTTGTATACGATTTACATGATCTCAGATTAGTCGTAATGATACTGATGTATTTAGAACGATTTGGTAGAATCAACATCTTCTATAAGAAGGGATGAGTGGAAGGAGTCTCCAGTGTTGGTGTGATTTGTTGTGATTGATTATAGCTGCTGCAATCACAATAAAAACGCCTTGAGGATAATGTACAAGCTTGTATGAATAAAAGTAACTCAAACTGGATAAGAGGAACGTCATCGTATTTAAGCATATAAACACACGTGGTCTAAGACGAAAGACAGAACAGGTTCGGCTTCACGCTGCTTTTGTTTACGGTCCCATAACGTCGCCTACACGCACTAACCACCACTAGAGATTACGTCTCTTCAACTGAGAAGCTGTAGTAGCTTCCTCTTCGAGCAGGCTGGTGGGCGTCACATCGGCGTAGAGTGTTGATTCCACTTGTTCCAGCGTTTCGGCAAATGGCTGTAGGTGTCTGCCCTTGAAGTGCACTTCACCACACAATAGCCCACATCGTATTATAACACGGGTGATGACATAATAGAGCGTAACGGCGCACAAGATCTCGGTAGGTATCGGATCGCTGTGGTTGGTTTGGAGGAACTCTTGATCTGTGAGGACGAAGTTCCCTTCTGAGCCTGGTTCCTCTCAAGGTTCCTTCCTCATATCATCTCGGGGAAATTTCCCTCGCCACCGTCGCCTCAGGCTTGCTCATTAGGGATAAATAGTAACTTTAAACTTCGAGGCAATGTCCATTGTTAAAAGCGCTATACAAATAAATTGAATTGATTCCCATCACGGCTTCCTCGTCAAAACTTATGCTTCAGCCATAGCATGAGTTTTGACCCTGTAGTGCAACATTACTATAGAGTTTATTTTCACTTTCCAGCAAGTGGGCGGGACTTTCAACGTTTATTATGACGTCACTTCAACCCTCGCGATGTTTGTTTGGAATTGTGACGTTTCTCGCTTCCAATGTCTGAAATGAAAGAGGTGCTGAAATGGAACACCGGTTTCTACGGTACATCACGTGCTGAATGGAAAAATCCTGCGATTTTGAGTTTTGTTTCTTTTTCTAGAAAAAAAACGCCAAACAGTTTCGTCCAACACGGATGCTCGAGTGGAGCAGGTCAAGCTGCTAGCTATGGTTGACGTCCGTCGCTAGCACACGTGCTCAAGATGTAATCTGAAGAATCCGATCACAGATCAGCGGAAAAAAAGAATGGCTTCTTTCCCGGCGTTGCCCTCGCGACTGAAACGTGATCACGCTGTTTACATCACCACTTCCTGTGTTTCCCAAATGCTTAGCGGAGCAGCATGACCCCATGGCAGAAAGCCACCCCCTCTTCCTTTCCCGCCTTTTTTTTTTTTTTTTTTTTTCCCCCTCTTCCTCTTCATCTGTTCCACACACAGAGAGGACCATGTGGTCTTACTTTGGCTCTGAAAGGCCCAAGTGAGAGAGGAACAGCAGGAACAGCAGAGCCACGTGGGGTTTCCATTCACCGGGGTTTTATGTGATTTCTTGTACCACACAGCTGAATTCAAGGACGGCAGAAAAAGAAAAAAAAATAGAAGTTTTTGCATGGATTAAAAGAACAAGATCTAGATTGTTCCATGATGGTCAGTGTGTTGGTCAGTGTGTTAGTCGTTGACGGAAACGTAGCACGTCAGCTGAAATGACTATGGAGTTAACATCCGCTAACACCCTGGAATTCAGGGTTTGCTAATATTTGGGTTCTAAATTGTTTTGTTTTCAGTTATTTACATCACATTACATTTGCCAGAACAGTCTTTTTTTTTTATTCGTTAAAACAACACGCTATACTTTTTATCCATTTATAGTTCCATTCGAAAATTTGTGACAAAAACAGGAAATTAAATTTTTATTTATTTATTTACTTATTTATTTATTTACTTACTTACTTATTTATTTACTTATGTTATTTATTTTTTGTTTATTTATTTGTTTTCGTTTGTTTATTTATTTATTTGTTACATTGAAGTAAAAATGATTCGTAGGAGTGTTTATACATTCTTGAAAATCTAGTTTTAGAAAAAAAGAGTACGGTGTTAATGGAATCAAACCAGTGATCCAAAATAAATCAATAAATTTAGAGAAATAAGACTAACCACTAGGCAAAAGTAATGGCACTCTCTGAAAGGAGGATGATTTAGGTGCTCTGAATGTTTAGTTGTCGTTTCGTCGTTTTTGGCTCTCTGTGAGCTTTGCCTTTTATGGCATTTCCTGGGTGTTACGTGACGTAAATCAGCCGTGCTTTGAATGCTGTGGCTGATGATAAATAATGAAAGCGAATCGGCGGACAATTTGTAAACCTGACAGGAATTATTCAATCGGCTTTCCGAACGAACTGCTTCAAAACACTGCTTTGTTTCTAGCGAAGATATAATTAATAAGAGAGATTTTTGTCTGTAAATGAAAAGAATCAACAAGGCTTTTGCATAAGCCTATTACACAAGGATCCAGTGAAAGAAGGTCATGTTGTTGGGATGCTGCGTCTCGTCCATCGCATGCAGCTTTTTTTCTTTTTCTCTTTTTTCTTTTGCGGCTTAATACGCAAGGCGACACGTTACATAAAAAGACTCGCTGGCGAAAATCGCTTGCGTTTGATTGAACTCATCATGTGGACGTGCATTTTCACGACCCCTCGTTAGTGTTCTAGTCCTGGACAGCGCCACTGTGTGTGGAAGGGAAAAGCTGTGGACGACATTCACGTTTGTAACGAATGCACAGGTTTTGCGTTCCCTCTCGAGTTTAAGAGAGCAGTTACTATGGCGACGTTGGAAAAGGAAGGTCATCTGGATGCCGCAGATGATGTGGGCTGCGTTTTAAATGACAACACCGAGATCTGCCGTCATCTGTCTCCCTTCCACCGTGTCATTTAGCAGTTTGATCAGTGTTTTGGCCGAGAGAATCCATGGGATAAGCCACGGAGATCACTTATGATGGCCACAAGATAAAACTGAGATGATGAGATAACAGACTGAGCCCATGGGATAATTTGTTATGTCGACAGATATACTGAGGCCATGAGTGTGCATATATATATATATATATATATATAGAGCAAAGTGAATGAACAAAGCCACTAAATGATATCTCATGGACACGAGATAATATATGGAGGCCATGAGATAGATAGATAGATAGATAGATAGATAGATATATATATATATATATATATATATATATATATATATATATATATATATATATATATATATATATATCTATCTATCTATCTACAGAAGCTGTGAGAATAAAATTCTACATATTAATTGATCAAATCCACAAGATAATATTTAAAATGAGATATTTCAGATGTTTGGGGCAAATTAATATGTAAAGACCGCGAGATAATTTAGTGAGGCCAGGAGATATGCTAAGGTCAAAACATATATTCAGCCTCCAAATGACTCTACTGAAGCCACAAGATCATTTCTAAAGTCAAGAGAATATATCAAAACCACACGATTACATATGAGACCACAAGATAGTATAAGGACGCTTTGAAAATAACACGAGGATACGAGATGACAGATTTTCGGCCACAAAACGACGATGGAAACGATGGTCATGTGTCTCAATGAAATATTTAGTGAGCATGAGATAACGTGAGATAATATGTCGCTTATTAATATATTGAATGAGATATTATCTCGATGATGTCAGTGTAGAAATGCATATATATTGAGGTCACGAGATAATATACTTGGACCATGAGATAAAATGAGATAAAAAAAAAGGCACAAGTTGGTATTTTAATGCTGAAAACAATGAAGCCATGAAGAGAGAGCAAGGCCACAAGATAATACACGTAATATTATGAGATAATTTTGCGATGTTACGAAGCGACGTTTCGTGTCAATTCCAGCCGAACACACAAAGAAAAACACAAAGTCGCAGTATTTCATCATCTAATGTCTTATTCATTCTGTTATTGAGGATGCTGTAACCATAGAAACGGTAAGATATTACTAGTGGAAACTAGTTAGACTTCAATTATGGTGAGCATTGCTGAGTCGGTCGGGATCAGCTAAGGTTTTTCCGTCCACTTATCCGTATTCAGTTTGCATCAATTCCCTTACTGATAAAAAGAATGAATGGTGTTTTTCAGTTATTCCGACTTTCTCTGCGTCAGCTGCTGACGTCCAGATTCCAAACGCAGCGTATTCTCACGCAGAAGAGAACAGGACCTGGAAGGATGATACGCTCCGTCACTCTGATGCGGACGGAGATGCCGCTTGTGTCAGCTCTTTTACCCTCATTTATTTTTTCAACTGTTGAGTTGGGATGAGTGCGGAGGCGGAGCGTGGCCCGACTCTACGCCGGGTTTCGGAGAAAGCCGCTCTGGCATTGTGTGTGGAGCTGGCAGAGAAAGTGCTACGTTCAGCAGTGGGGCTCCGGTTTCGAGACATTCGCATGCTTTCCTGCTCAAGAGGACCGAGCGTAAATCAGGGAGGAAGACGAATCTTGAGCCTTTTATCAATTTCACAGGTCAAGCTTTCGCACAGGCGGCGAGTGTCGGAAATAAATAACGCAGGAGTTTTTTTTATCAGCGATATTATTATAATAATTTAGGAGTGTGGAGAACAAACAGATTTTGCAATTCTTTCCACAAAATATTCAAACGATGAAAAAATTCATAGAAATGGGTTTATTTATCTATTCATTTATTTCTACATTTTCATACATGATGTGTGTGTTGATCTTTTTTGTTTTGTTTTGCTTTATTTTACAGTCACGCTATATTGCCAAAAGTTTTGGGACACCCCTCCAAATCATTGAATTCAGGTGTATAAACTCAAGCACCTAGGCACGCAGACTGCGTCTACAAACATTTGTGAAAGAGCGGGTCGCTCTCAGGAGCTCAGTGAATTCGAGCGTGGTATCGTGATCCACCTGTGCAATAAGTCCACTCGTGAAATCTCCTCACTACTAAATATTGGGTCAACTCTTAACTCTATAACAAATTGGAAGCAATTGGGAACAACAGCAACACGGAGACGAAGTGGTAGACCATGTAAAATCACAGAGCGGGGGTCAGCGCATGCTGAGGTGCACAGTGGCCAGAAGTCACCAACTTTCTGCAGAGTCAATAGCTACAGACCTTCAAACGTCGTGTGGCCTTCAGAGAGCTTCACGGAACGGGTTTTCATGGCCGAGCAGCTGCATCCATGCCATGTGCAATGCAACGCGTCAGATGCAGTGGTGTAAAGCACTAGTTCCAGTGAAAGCAGTTCTTAATGCTTCAGCACAAATGTGCTTCAAGAGGAACGGTCAAAAATTCCCATAATGACATTCCCAAACCTTGTGAAAAGCCTTCCCAGAAGAGTCTTCAACTTATAGCAACTAATGCACATGTAAAGGCAGACGTCCCAAAACTTTTGGCAACATAGTGTACATTTAACTACACAAACATCCTTTATGCTACTCGTGTTCTAGCGGCTTTAGTTTCGATTTTTCTCTTGAACTTAACCGAGCAGACTATCAGAAAATGGAAGCAAAAGTACTAGAGAATCCGCAAAGTGCGAGAAAAGACATTCCCAAGGTACATTTTTAATTTTATTTATTCCCTTCACGCATCACGTCCATCACGCAAGTCACCGTGTAACTCAATATCCACCGCCTTTCAGCCAGAAATGCTGTCAGAGCAAAATGTCGAAGAGAGAATCTTCTGAAACACCGTCCGACCAATCAGAATTCAGCTCACGACAGCGCTGTGGCGTAACACGGGAGCAGCTCGGCGTGGAAGAAAGGAGGAGATGGAGAACATGCTCTAAAGGAGGATATAAATAGCGAGAGGCTGTTTTTCAGATTTCAGAAGTTCTCGAGATTGAGGGTGTGTTTAATGTCAGTACCCTGGATTGAAAATGACTCAATTCCCTGCGCCACACGGCTATATTTTGCGCCGCAAAACAACGAAGGTTTTGTAATGGTGCGCTTATCCATCCACTATCTGTAGTTCGTTTGCTAATGGGATGAAACCTAGCGTCCGCTTTGACGCGTGTTAATGGAGCTCCGCAAGTTCGTTCGTTATGGCGGAATCGATTCGGGGAATCCGCTTGGAGAAGAGCGGCGTTACTCTTTTCCACTTTCCCCCCCGGATTCGAACTAGAGAAAGATCTTTCGTCGAGATGAGGAAATCAGCCTGCAAACTGTGTGCGAGCGAGTGTGTGTAGGTGGAGTGGGTGGGCGAGAGAGAGAGAGAGAGAAAGAGAGAGAGAGAGAGAGAGAGTGAGAGCTGGAGGGAGGATCAGGAGTGCGCTACATCGGCGTAGTCTTCGACTTCGCCCCCTGAGAGTTGATGAGGGGGAGCTGAGAGTAATATAGGAAGAAAAGGAACCTGAGAAAGTCTTCAGGTTGAGTTCTTCGCTTCACAGAGTGTTTGATTCACACCGAACACCTGCGACCTGCACCTTAGATTCCATACAAACACCAGATGTTTAAATGACAGCAAAATCATAATCAAGCCATCTTTCTTTCTTTTTTTTTTTACCCGACTTCCAGCAGAGGAAAAGGCAAAATATCTGTGTGTGTGTGTGTGTGTGTGTGTGTGTGTGGGGAGCTTCATTGAGAGATGCAGCATAACCGTGGGTGGGAATTGGAGTGTTGTGTAACCGAAAGAATGAGGTAACGAAGGCAAAAAAAAAAAAAAAAGGTGCAATATGTCAGCTCTTCAAATCCAAATCCTCAAGCTCTCTCGACTCTGCCGCCGAATTGGTCAGAAGGTGTGTGATATTATTGTGAGGGCTCGTTCTAATACGTTACCGTTTCCATAGTAACGGCTCATTCATTCAAAAGGCCCTCGTGCGCCGGACGCTCGCCGTATCCAAGCCTTTGAAATTATATGCAGTGTGTCTGAGACGTAGGTTTTTTTGCTTGCTTGGAGACTCCGTAGTCACACGGATCCGGTTTTTTTTTTCCCACATGGCCAGCTTTGGAGAAAACAAAGAGGCGCTAATGGCAGAAGGACGTTTATCGCTCCTATAATGTCTTGTCTCACGTTAACGGCGTTAACGGATACAAAGTACAAGATGTCAGTCTTTCATTAGGATAATAGTGTAATATTTGTATAATAGGAGTAAACACTTCAGTTTGTGCAGTTAGAGGAAAATTCTAGAATACTTCAAGTACTTTGAGGTAACATGAACCCCAGGATGCAAACCATGCCAAGATGCACTATGTTGCCAAAAGTTTTGGGACGCCCTTCTAAATCATTGAGTTGAGGTGTTGTTTTTCAGGGGTTGGGCTCGGCCCCTTAGTTCCAGTGAAAGGAACTCTTAATGCTTCAGCATACCAAGACATTTTGGAAAATTTCATGCTCTCAACTTTGTGGGAACAGTTTGGGGATGACCCCTTCCTGTTCCAACATGACTGCACACCAGTGACCAAAGCAAGCTCCATAAAGACATGAAACTGGACTTGCCTGCACAGAGTCCTGACCTCAACCCCACAGAACACCTTTGGGATGAATTAGAGCGGAGACGTCCTTCTCGTCCAAAATCAGTGCCTGACCTCACAAATGTGCTTCTAGAGGAACGGTCAAAAATTCCCATAAACACACTCCTAAACCTTGTGGAAAGCCTTCCCAGAAGAGTTGACTGTTATAGCTGCAAAGTGCGGGACAACTCCATATTACACTCA
>JAUCMX010000003.1:31185373-31292873 GCA_033459395.1 Hemibagrus guttatus | reverse complement strand
GTAAGGTTATTAGTTAAGGTGTAACACACTTGGTATTGTGCGGTTATAGGAAAAAAATCAGCGACTATCACTGAAGAAAATCGATTAGTATTTTTCTACACTTATTCTTTATTTTTTAAAAAAAGAAGTCTTATTTACTTTTTATCCCTTTATCACTACATCTGCGAAACAAGCTAGTTCTTGTTTCTCACGCAGCGAGAAACCGTTGTTTCCTCAGCAACCGCTTTTGATTTTTACATTTAAAAAATTTTTTTTTTAAACCCATTTCCTGCGATGGAAAAATGTTTGAATAAAAGTTTCGACGATTTCCGCCCGTGACAATGCCAATGGTCCCTGTGTAAGCTGTTACTATAGAAACGATGAATAGGAGCCTTCTGACCATGCTGTGGTGGATACAAATCGAATGTATACCTTGACTTTTAATATATCTGTATAAATATGACATAACTGGAACCTGTAGGCTGCAGTGTAATTCAATTTGCTGCCTGTCATGCAGCGATCTGGCTTCGGGAACACAAGCAGGTCTCGGGTTCGGCCGTGACGTGGGTCGCCCCAGGCCGCCGCTTCCTTCCACAGATTTTGGACTGGATTTAGCCGGATCTCTTCCTCTCATCCAAATCCCTGTCTTCATTCCCGGCTTGCCATCTGTAGAGGATGCCTGTGAGCCTGTAAAGAGATGCCCGGACAAGGAGCCGAGCCAAGAGAGAGGGGATACACCTGTAGGTCCGAGGCCGCTTTGGCTTGGTCAGAATTACGAGGCTGTGTGTAAGTTGAGACGATCGTCAACTTTAATACTGCTTCATCAGAGTAGTACAGCTATGGATGGATAGATGGATGAATAGATAGATAGTTCGATAGATACATGGATGGATGGATGGATGGATGGATGGATATATGGATAGATAGATACATGGAGGGATGGATGGATGGATAGATAGATGGATGGATACATGGATAGATGAATGGATACATGGATAGATGGATGGATAGATAGGTAGATGGATGGATGGATGGATAGGTACATGGATAGATAGATAGATAGATAGATAGATAGATAGATAGATAGATAGATAGATAGATACATGGATGGATAGATTGGATAGATGAATGTATGGATGAATGGATGGATGGATAGATACATGGATAGATGGAAGGACGGATGGATAGATGGATGGATAGACAGATACATGGATAGATGGATGGATGGATAGATAGATACATGGATAGATAGAGAGATACATGGATTGATGGATGGATAGATAGGTGGATGGATGGATTGATAGATAGTTTGATAGATGGGTAGATAGATGGATATGTAGATGGATACATGGATGGATAGATACATGGATGGATAGATAGGTAGACGGATGGATGGATGGATGGATGGATTGATAGTTTGATAGATGGATAGATGGATGGATAGGTACATGGATAGATAGATAGATAGATACATGGATGGATAGATTGGATAAATGGATGTATGGATGAATAGATGGATGGATGGATAGATACATGGATAGATGGAAGGACGGATGGATAGATGGATGGATAGACAGATACATGGATAGATGGATGGATGGATAGATAGATAAATGGATAGATAGAGAGATACATGGATTGATGGATGGATAGATAGATAGGTGGATGGATGGATTGATAGATAGTTTGATAGATGGGTAGATAGATGGATATGTAGATGGAAACATGGATGGACAGATACATGGATAGATGGATACATGGATGGATGGATAGATAGATGGGTAGATGGACGGGTGGATAGATTGATAGATACATGGATAGATGGATGGATAGACAGATACATGGATAGATGGATGGATAGGTATACGGATAAGTAGACGGATAGGTAGACGGATGGATGGATGGATAGATAGGTGGATGGATGGATTGATGGGTAGATGGATGGATAGATAGATGGATGGATACATAGATGGATAGATAGATAAATGGATAGATACATGGATGGATGGATTGATAGATGGATAGATAGATGGATGGATAGATGGATACATGGGTGGATGGATGGATAGATAGATGGATACATGGATAGATACATGGATAGATAGATGGATAGATAGATACATGATAGATGGATGGATAGATACATGGATGGATGGATGGATAGATGGATGGATGGATGGATAGATTGATGGATAGGTGGATCTGACCAATGAGAAGCGAGTATTCCGTGAATACTTCTTCACCCCTGATCTGATATAATGTGATTTTGGATACAGCTGCTATATTTTCTCTGAGTAGAAATTGCACTTGAGAGAGAAAAACATACTCCACACTCCTCTCTCTCTCTCTCTCTCACACACACACACACACACACACACACACACACGCTCACACACACACACATAGCACAAGGGCCTCATCCACTAAGAAAAGCCCATTTTAGATGCTGATGTGTCGCTGATGGATTTTTTCCTCCCTGTGTAATGCACAGCTGTACTCTCTTGGCATGACGGTGTGTGTGTGTGTGTGTGTGTGTGTGTGGAGAACACACCATCTAGAGCACAGCAGTTTTCCAGCAGATACAATCCTCATGCTCGGATCCAGATCCGTTTTCCGTTTCTTTTTATTCGGGTTGAAATTATTTTAACAGTTTTGGTGTTTTAATGCCGTCGCGTAGCCTGAAAAGCCTCCAGCACCCACACTGGGATTGGAGGTGGATGTGCTACGGGAGCTTTTGACAAGCTGATGAACACACACACACACACACACACACACACACACACACACACACACACAAAACCATTTTTTTTTATTCTCTGCCTCAAGAATTGTGTAAATATTAAAAAAATAAATAAATAAAAAAGGCAGTGCAAGACTTAACCAGTTCCCTGGCACAGGGTGGGAGGGGCCTCCTCTCTCTCCCCTGTCAATCACAGCCACACTAACCAATCATCAAAGTGTGTGAGTGCTAGTATGTGAAAGAGGGCAGATATCTCACTCTTTCAAGTGGCCTATGAAGCTACTTGAGCGTTGTTTGTCTCATAGGAAAGAGTTTGAAGTTTTTTTTTTCCCTTTAATTCGTCACACATCTGTGTTAGAATTATTTCAATCTCTGAAAGTCGCTCACTTTTCCACCTCAATTCTAACCTTTCTTTCGCTCAAACATGAGATTTTTGGGACTTTCACGGGATGCAACATATCAGGAGTCGAATACAACAGCATTGAAAATACCCCCACGTGATAGTGTGCGTATTTTCGTCTCCTCCTTTCCTCGTATTCGCTTCTTTCCTCTCCGTGTGGGCGGGGTGTCGAGCGTCTCTTCTCTTGGACCAGCAGAAAGACGGCAAGGGACACGAGGAGCGCTCAGGATTAGAATTCAAGTTGTACAAAAATAATCACTGCTCTTTTTTTTTTTTTTTTAGGATGTTCAGATTGTTGCTGGTCGGAGCTACATTGAGAGTGTGTGTGTGTTGTTTTTTTTTTTTTTTATGTAACCATGGCATGTTTCCCAGTAGAGACTCGTGACCAGAGATTTCGGTGGTGCAGGATGACATTAATACGTCGAGAGGGCAGCACGCTTGAGGCCAGACAGCTAACAATCAGTCCTTCTGGGGTTTTTTTTTTTTTCTTTTTCTGGCCATACCGTTGTTCACCTTGTTCTCGATGCAGCAGGTGTATTTCCTGTCATGCTAATATCATTAACTCTGGTTGCCAGGTTTCAGTGAAATTCCCCAAAGCCTTACATCCACATCTGAAACGTCACCTGAAAATAATAATATGAAAGCTGAATAAATGAGAGCATTAAAAAAGTTAGACATATATAGAAAAATTATTCATTCATTCATTCATTGTCTACCGCTTATCCGATCTACTCTCGGGTCACGGGGAGCCTGTGCCCATCTCAGGTGTCATCGGGCATCAAGGCAGGATACACCCTGGACGGAGTGCCAACCCATCGCAGGGCACACACACACTCTCATACACTCACGCAATCACACACTACGGGCAATTTAGAGATGCCAATCAACCTACAATGCGTGTCTTTGGCCCGGGGGAGGAAACCCCCGAGGCACGGGGAGAACATGCAAACTCCACACACACATACCCCCAACCCTGGAGGTGTGAGGCTAACATGCTAACCACCAAGCCACCGTGCCCCCTATATAGCTATATATTTTTCTTTATTTTGTAGTAGAACATCAGACACACCATCTTGTATTCAAACTAGATCCTGGCAGGTATGGGGGTCAACTAGGGGTAAAAATCGGGACTCTGGCATCTTGGTGACATGTTTACTGCGCTCCAAATCTGTGATAAACCTTGGATGAACACAATGACTCACAATATTTTTTTTGCTATTGTATTATTTTAGACGCAGCGAGAAACGAGGGGCGGTGTGATTCCTGCCCCAGTGGTCCTGATGCAGTTCATACTTTTGACCACTAGGGGCTGTAAGTCTATGGAACTGAACAGCATCTGGAAAGAGGAGTACGTTAAAGAATCATCAGCTCATATCTGTCCAAAAAAAAAAAAACGTTTTCTTTTAATAGTTGAAAGATTTCTGCGGAATTTAGAAATGTACGGAGTGAACGTTTTGTCTAGAGTTCCGATGCTCCATATAGAACTATACAGTGCGAGCTATATATTACTATATATACTATATTTTACTATAGTTTTTCCTTTTTATTAATGAATATTTTGATGAATATGAAAAAAAAACGGACGGAAACAGGGTCGCAGATGTTTTAATCTCGTCACGTTGCGAGTTTAGCTCGGCTGCAGGTTTGTTTTTTGTATTTTTTTTTCCCTCAGTGGTGTAGAGAATCGAGCGAAAACACGTCCCTTTTTTTCTCCTTCTGTAACAAACGAACAAACGAAAAAGGAAAAAACAGGAATAAACTTAAATGGTACAAATAAATAAATAAATAAATAAATAAATAAATAGCAACAGCAATGTGATTTGGAGAAAAGGAAAAAAAAAAAACATTCAGACAAGCAAGAGCACTGTGGGTTGCCAAGGCAACAGGCAGCCTGCTGCAGAGAGAGGAAGAAAGAGGGAGGTAGTGGGCAGGATACACACGCGCACACACACACACACACACACACAGATAACCGAAAACTCCACATAAAATCTAGAAATGTTATTGCTTTGTTTAATATGTTGTATTATAACATGAAGCTTAACACTATTTATTTATTTATTTATTTATTTATTTATTTATTTATTTATTTATTGAAGCTTCATTGGATGGTGCACAGAAAATGTCCATTTGTGGTTCTGAAATTCTCCAAGCCGGTTATTGCACTTCCAGCTAATACGGTGCCGTGCATAAGTATCATAAAATCTCCAAGCCACCCACTAACTAGTTTATTAGGAACACCTTTGTTTATTTGCGTCTGTTTATCGATGTCATTTTCCACATGCAGCAAAAGAGTAAAGCCTGAAATCACGCAGGTGCAGGTCGAGAGCTTCAGTTGGTGTTCATGTCAAATGGCAGAACGAGGATCTCGTGGGTGTTGGTTTGAGCTTGAGTTTCAGAAACCGCTGACATCTTCTGACACAACAGGCTAGTACAGGGAATGATGCGAAAAAATAGAGAGCCCTAAGTGATGAGGGAGATGGTCAGAGGAGATGGGGTCAGGCTTGTCTGAGTGGACAAACTCAAGCATCTCCAAACACATGCCACCTTGAAACCTTGAGGCAGATGTGCAGCAACAGCAGAAAACCAGGAGATCAGGTTCCACTCTTGGATCTGAGGATCACCCACATCAGGCAGATGAAGATCTCAGCTGTCAGGTTGTTCTCAGATGAACACAGCATCATGAAGTCTGAAGAGTTATCAAAACAAATCCAGGATAAAATTCTAGGATAGTGTTTGTAGTACCGTGTGTGTGTGTGTGTGTGTGTGTGTGTGTGTGTGTGTGTGTAGGTGAGTGGGTGGTACAGGAGCACTCGGTGGACGCTGAGCTTCGGGCTTGTTTGATTTTTCCGAGTGCTTTTCAGTGAGCTTTCAACACTCGGCAGGAAAAAAAACCCCAAAATAAAACATGTTCCAATATTTTGGCTGTTTTCACCTCGCTCAAATTCGTCAACACTTTCCAAGCTCATACTCCAGTGTGTTTGTGTGTGTGTGTGTGTGTGTGTGTGTGTGTGTGTGTGTGAGATCTCTATCAGCTCTGTCCTTCTCTTACAGAAGTAGACACCACATGATCTTACACAAGCTGAGAGTAATAACCTTGGGGATCGACCCGCCTCCTTTCTGTTAAACCCCGCCCCCTCTGCCACAGTATCAATCCCAGATTCGTGAACATCTTGTCTTGTGGAAGGAGTCTCCGTTTTCAGCGAGGCTTGTAACAAAGATTTCAAGACTTTTCAGGTTCTTGGTAACATTTTGAACTGTGATTAATTAGAAAAAGAATCGTATTAACCTCAAGAGAGGACGGGAAAAAACGTGTGGTGGGGTTACGACCGCCGTTTATAGCTGCGTCCGTCACACCGATGCGTCAGCGATGATTTAGCATCACGGATCGAAGTGTTTTATTCCTTTACAGAGGAAATTATTAGGAGCGCTTCTGTTATTTGCGCACACCTCCGTCTCACGTTTTAATATGGAGGTTTGACTGTTTCTTTTTGTTATATGACAGCATTATGTCACTCGGTGTCAGAAACCACGCAAACAACTCCGACCTGCCAAAACGTCCTGTCACGGTTTGAGCTTTGTGTGGAATTATGTGGACGTGCGGTTCGGACAGAGCTGCTAGCTACGTAGAAGCGTGCGTTACTTCTTCGCTACATTAGCGTCAGCGCAGCGCTAAAGGCTAAAGGAAATGAATTTTTCAGCTGAAGCGATCCATTAAATCGCTCTCTCTCGCTCATGGTGTCAGTGACACTGATGCTGTGCCACCGAAAAAACCCTCTCTAATTGTACCACGGCTGCTCCTCTCACTCCTCTGCTTCTGCTGTCACCCTCGATGAAATCTCCAGCATGGCAGTCTGTACGCTGTCAAAATGGCGGACGTCTCGCCGCATCTCTTCCCTCGTACGCATCTTTTCCCGTCGTCTTCCAAGATCACGACCCACGACCACGCTGTTAATAGCGTCGTCGATAACATTTACATTTTTTTAATAAGCTCTGGACGTACTTCTGTCTTTTTTTTTTTTTTTTTTTTTTTTTTTGCTTTTTAATAAATACGAATGCGTTGCTATAGTAACGGCTAATCCGAAAAGGCTTCCACGGGGGATGCTGCGCTAGGGCTGGGCGATAAGTCGATATATTAAAGATACTGTGAGAAATTTAGTCGTGATGGACTTCTCTGAGGTTAATTTTAGCGTGAAGCAGAAAACAAGCGAGCAAACAAACGGTTGGTTATCAAAGCAGTGTAACACGATCATGTTAAAACACGTATCATTAGATTTATATACCATCTATGGAAGGAGTCTCCAGTTCCAGCTGATAAAATGTTGATAGATGGGCAGTTTCTGGGTTTCGTGACAAGCTACGTGTCTTGGATTAAAAAAATAAAAAAACGCCGGCGAAGCAGAGACGTATTTATAGCCAGCTCTGATGTGATGCTGAAAATGCTGCGGGGACACAACACTGGACATTACTTCCTTTTAGAAAAGAGGCCCGTGGTCTCCACTTGGCTCTGCCTTGATTTGAGGTGGAGTGGCACATCATAATCATCATCATGACAGAACTGATGCTTATGATTTGTGAATGTGGTTATTGATAGAAGATGTTAATAATAGAAGGCTTCATCAGAGCAATGTGTAGGGGTCCAAGCACCAAAGTGATGGGGGAAAGTTCATGAATACAAAGCCCTCTGACTGAAAATAATATTCTTAAATATATATGTTTTGAGTTAAGTCCATACTAACTAGGTCCAGGGAATATATAGCACCCTCTTTTGTGTGGGAAGCAGTGTGAAAAAGGTCGGGTCTAAAATGTGAGCGCAAACCAGTAATTCTGAGTCTGAACCATATTTTGCGAAAGTAAATAAACTGCTGCTTGTTAATATGTAATGTAATTTGTTACTCAGTGTAAGATTGAAGCATTTCAGAATCTAAACGTAATCACGGTTATTCTGCGCTTTCTAGACACAAGCGGTTGTCTAGAAATCACAGCAATCATGAGATGGATGTATAAAATGTACATTGCTAAGGCTGTGTATGATTACTGGGAAGTTCAATAAACTTCGGAAATTCTGTATGCATGGAGTTGCCCAGGAAAAAAAAGGAAAAAGAAAATTAAATATGCTAGATTTTTCTTAAGCATGTTGAATGTTGTTGGTCAGGTAGGAAGTATTTTATGCAAAAAAAAACAAAAACAGAAGCTAGATGTACTTCTGTTCGTAGTATAAAACGTATGCAAAGAAAAAAATCTGAAAACATAATATTTTATGCAAAAAAAAAAAAAAAAGATTAATGGAATGATCGCCTTTACTTAAGCACAAAATGTGAAAAAAATAATAAAATAAAATAACCTTTTCTACATCCTGATTTGTTTGTAGTTGTTCGGCACAAAATTAAAAAAAAAAAAAAAAAAAGAGTAAGATTGTAGCTACTCAAGTCTGAAATATTTAAAAAAAAAAAAAAAAAGGTGCAGTGATGGTAGTTATTCATTCATTCATTCATTCTTTTTGTCTACCGCTTATCCGATCTATACCTCGGGTCACAGGGAGCCTGTGCCTATCTCAGGCGTCATTGGGCATCAAGGCAGGATACACCCTGGACGGAGTGCCAACCCATCGCAGGGCACACACACACTCTCATTCACTCACGCAATCACACACTACGGACAATTTAGAGATGCCAATCAACCTACAATGCATGTCTTTGGACCATGGGGGAAACCGGAGTAAACCCACAAGGCACGGGGAGAACATGCAAACTCCACACACACACATGGCGGAGGCGGGAATCGAACCCCCAACCCTGGCGGTGTGAGGCAAATGTGCTAACCACCAAGCCACCGTGCTCCCCGTGATGGTAGTTACTCAGGTATAAAATATTTTTTTTAAAGATTCTAGCTACATGCGGATTTGTTTGCAGTTGAACAGGCAAAAAATGTTTTGAAACGAAAACGTTTGGATACCAGAACAGTTTAGACTCTAATTCTAAAACGTCTTGGTCGTAACTTCTCAAGAAGTCGACGTGAACGTCCGAAAGCTTCGACTTCACAGACGCCAAACGGCTTTTTAACGTCCGCTGTATATTTCTGCCCCCGAGCTTCCGGAACGAACCCACGGACATACGCAAACACGGGCTGCTTCACGGAGCGAGATTTCGGAGTGTTTACTTCATTATTGCTTTATTGTTTTGAGCAAATGGCGTGTTCAGTCATTATCGATGTGTCCAAGAGGTAAGCAACAAACGGCTTCACTCGTTAAACACGGGCTTTCCGTGGTTTTAGGCTTTGAATTCCGACACGAGAAGGTGGCGTACGGAATTCCCTCAAGTGCCTGTATTTACACGTTGAAGCGTTTTGTTGAAGCTTCGAACCACTTTCCGTCGATGAATAGCCCTTCAGCTTTCGAGGGCCTGCTTTGCCTCAGCTAAATAATATTTTTGGGACGGAAACATAACGATCTGTGCGTGCGTGTTTATATATTTATATAAAAAGATTCTGCAGCACTGCTGACACCTCTTGGGGGTCATTCAGACTTACAGCCTCTTCTTCTATTTATTTATTTATTTATTTATTTATTAATAGACCATCTTACCCCGGACTTTGTTTCTCGGGAGTTTGGAGAAAGAAACGAACGCCTGATAAAATCGATACTGAATTGTATTCATGGCAGAACAATTCGCTCTATTTTTGTTTGTGAGCAAAAGTGCTAGCTTTTTTTTTTTTTTTTATTATTTGCTGAACAGAATAATAAAAAAGGAAGATCAAGTCATTTTCTCTCACGTTGTACTTCTCGTGAGCAGACCGCCCCCAAAGACGATCTAGAATGATCTAGAAACGTGAATGTTAAAGGTATCACTGGTGAAACTGGGGACTCCTTAACCCTGACCTTTAACCTTATCAACATTTTTGCTTATTTTTAATCTGATTGTTTGGATAACAACGAAACGGTGTGTGTGTTGGAAATGTTTGTAAAGAGCAGCTGTTACCTCAAACCTTCTGACCAATCAGATTGAATGACTGATATAGGTTAAATTATTTTAAAGAACATTTTCTGGCCCCGCCCTCTTTTCTTTTTTTCCTTGATAAACCCAAGCCCCAGTCATCCATCCTGATTTGATTCCATAAAGCGAAACACATTTCCAGAAGGTTCTGTGATGAACCGTTTCGAGCTGAGAGATAAAGATTAAACAGGTACGTCTCCGTCGACCCTTGAATCCATCCGTCATGAGCGTGTTTCCTTAAACAGACGGAGATGGAGAGAGATCCCCATGCGGCATGTTTGTACGTGCGTGCAGAAATAGATGCGATGTGTTCTGGCTCGCGTAGCAACTGTTGTGCTGTACGTGGGCAGAGCTTATGTTGGGATTTAGCCCTGCGTTTATTGTGGTGAGGAAAAGCTGGAGCGCAGGGCTAAACTTAGATTAGCTCTTCGCTTACCTTCCCCCAGCCACACCGGCTTTCTTTATTTCGTGTCGCCGTATTGTTTCCTCCTCCCTCATGTCAGTTTCTTTTTCTTTCGCTCGACAGAGGTGTAATTGGGAACGGCGGCGCTTTACGCTTGTCCTACCACCTCGTTCCGAGCGCTAATCTTTTCCTTCCAGGCTCGTCAACGAATCACGAAAAGCAAAAGCTCGTTTTCTGAGAACGTGTGTAAACAAAGAGTTATTAAATTATTTCTTTTTTCTCAGGCTTGACCTGTCTTTGCCCAGGCTGTTATTGCATCGGGGACTCCTGGTGTGTCACGGTTTATATTTAGCAGGTTCACTGTAGCGGTTGATAATGAGGGTTTGAGTGAGGGTGAGATGAGGGAAGTAGGTAGTCCCGTAGCCTGCTGATGGAATTAATAAGGTCTGACTTCACCTGTATCTATATTTAGTCAGGGAAAGTGTGTATGTGTGTGTGTGTGTGTGTGTGAGCGAGATTGTGGGAGGTGTTGGTACCGACACTGCAAGGATTGCTGAAAACACCACACCTTTCAGTGGTGCTTAAAAAACTAGCAATCCGATGGGAAAATAAAACGTAGCGACTGTAGATTCTGAGCTCGGAAATAAATCGTGCAAATTATGAACAATGTCATTCACGCAGGTTTGTAAACAAAGCTGAGAAATTCTCCCTTATTACCGCACTCGCTCAAATACGTTATCGTTTCCATAGTAACAACTGTTTTTTTTTTTTTTTTTTAGATTTGTGGAAGGAGTATTCAGTTTCGGAATGTTAATTTTTTTCCCGCCATTTCTTCAGGACACGCCTCTCATTCGTTTTCTTGTTTGTACGAATTCCAGCAACATTCAAAGCAAAAGTTTAAAGTGAGAGCTGTTGCTAGGCAACTAGGAAATTTCGACACTAAATATAATCTAGCTAGCTAATATAGCTTTAGGGTGTAAGTACAATTAGCTTGGACTGAATTTTCCTATCATGTAAATCCCGTAAATCTGACCCTATTGCAATAAATCTTTTTCTCCTTCAAGCACAAAGTCATTTGAAACTTTAGGGGATGTTTAGTCAGCTCGAGGCTAGCTCTAGGCTGTTTGTGCTAATCCATATTCTCTGTGTCTTACCGCTTTCCACTTGGGATTCTGTAAGAGTTATCATCAAGCCTTCTGCTACACCGAGCACAACCGGTCGGGAATTGGAACGAGGCGAGATGAGGAACATAATTACCACAGCTGAGCGTCATCCAATTTGCGAGGCGCTTCCAGTCCCTGTCCCAGCACGGCCCGCGGTGCTCATATCCCCAACACCTGCTCTGTCCCCAAACAAACTGCTCTGTCCCCAAACAAGCTGCTGTTAAATGTATTACAACTCGAAGTCCTGAAGCAACCCAACACTTTTACTGGCGAGAACGGACCTTCTGATCATCTGCTGCGGAAATCTGCAAGCTGCAGCGCCGTATGATGCCTGTTTCCTGACGATATTACTATTCCATCCAGGAGAGAATCCTGATGTTTTGATCTTGTTGGTCAGAACTGCTTGTAACCCCACAGAATTCTCAATTCTGATTGGTCGACTTTGGGGCTACAATTCAAATCAGGTTTGTATTAACCAGCTCGGTCTAATACGTCATTGTTTCTGATAGCCGCTAGTATGGTGGGCCCTCCAAACGTGTTGCTAAGTTCTCTGTAAGGACGTATGGAAGGAGTCTCCACCATCAGAGTTGAAGCTGTAACTATACCAGTTTCTCTGTAACATGACAACCTGCCATGTTACAGACGTTTCATTCCACCTGACACCAAGCAGTCACCTCGTATAAAAACAAAGACGCTAACCATCTTTACACGTGAAAATATCTCTACAGCTCTCCAAACAAAATCTCAGCCAAAGACTCCCTGCTGACGCAACAGCACTGTTAAAATTCTCGAATCTGATTGGTCGGAAGGTGTTGAGTAATTTCCTACAACAGCAGCTCACAGGTTTTTTTGTTGCTATAGTAACAACTTGCATGTAAACAGATTAAAATACATGTAGTGTTTGGTATTTCTCAGAAAGCATTAGACATTTGTTGAAGTTCATCAAGCGTAAAAATAAAGACAAAGATTTTAGCTACGTTTTTGTTGAGCGAGTAAACGCTACTTTGGCTGAATTGATAATCAGTTGAATTTGAAGGAATTTTATTTATTTATTTTTTTTTTATTTTTTTTTTTTTTTATTTATTTATTTTTTTTTAATTTATTTATTTTTTTTTATACAGTGCTCAAAGCTCCAGGCTAAAAATCAAATAGAAACAAATTTAAATTAGAAGCCCGGTCTTGACCCTGCCAATTTAAAATAACACGCAAGATCATGTCTTGATTATTTGGCACCAATAAAGGGAGGAATAAAAATGCAGTCAACAACAACACTTTATTTTGGTGGGGATTAACTGGATATACTTCACCTTCTTAGTTCATTTCTACTCATGTGCTGGATTAGAAGTTCATCCGTATCTTTATCACTTTAATTAACCACTTCTCTTTTGATTAAAATGGAAATTAACACCATCTTTAGAGAAAACATCATTATATCAACAATTACACAAGGTCTGTAAACGGATCGATGCCTTCCGACCAATCGGATTCCAGAATTCGAGAGCTGCCGCCGAATCTTTGGGTCTCTGACACCATGCGCCATCCTCGGCAGTTTGCTTAGCAGCTTAATAACATGCTGCGGTATTGAAGTGAGCGGTGGTTAGCTCGGCGGGGTAACAACAGCAAAAGAGGAAGAGCAAAGCTTCCATTTGCTAAATATTCAGGGCTTCCCAGACAGCGGGAAGATAATGGCAGGTCACAGAGCTAAGCTTGTGTCACAGAGTAGACTCTTTTCTCTCCTGGTACTGTGATTAACAGCAATTAAGAAGCTCAGGGTTAGTGAGCAGAGACCAATTTAGCTTCTCCAACCCTGTATAGTGGTGGCAAAAACGGACACAGTGAACTAGACCTTTATGAAGGTGCAACAAGATCTGGCTTACTGAGTAAAAAAATTGAGTGTTCACTGTGATGCACAAATGTCTATAGTTCCTACAAGTCCCATGTGTTTGTGTATGACATCCTTAATAAATAAAATACCATAATGAGTCCTTACTGTTTCCACATTATAGCAAATAATGTCCTTTCTACAGTCATATACAGTCATTTGGAGCTCCTGAGAAACTCGTAAATTAGCTCAACATCTGAGTTCATTATAGATTCAACAGTAACTCCTCCATGCCAGAGCCTTCAAATGCTCAATGAAGGGACATACAGCATATGTAGAATGTGTTCTCCTCAAAGTCCTCACAGGGTTGGCATCTTCTAAATGTCTATAATGCACTCACACTAAAATTATGCTGACTATTAGTTCCTCAGGAGCTCTTGTTTGCACAATTCCACTTGAATTGTTCCACTATAAACAGTTGTAGAAAGGACATTGTTAACATTTACATGATTTTCTGTCCAGTGTCACCCAAATGAGGATGAGGTTCCCTTATGAGCCTGGTTCCTCTAAAGGTTTCTTCCTCATATCATCTCAGGGAGTGTTTCCGTGCCACTGTCACCTCAGGCTTCTCATTAGGGAGAAATATTAATTTCATTTTAAACTTTGGAATTTTTATTCTATGTTTTATTCCAACTTTGATTTTTAGGGGTCCAAGCACCAACTCTTGCTGTTTCTCTTCTTTTTTCTTTTTTTTTACTGCCTGTGCAGGCAACACTATCAAGTCATGATATAACACTTGGGTGATACGTTCACAGCATTGTGCCCCTGTCCAGAGCATCTTACATTTATCTCATTTATACGAGTGAGAATTCGAGGGTTAAGAGCCTTGTACAAGGGCCCAGGAGTAGCAACTTGGCAGTGGTGGGATTTGAACTTCCCACCTTCCGATCATGCCCCTTCCATGTTAGGTCTTTCCCCAGCGGGTAGTTTATTACTTTTGCCTGTGTCTTTTGACATGTAAGTCGTACCATGAAATATTGGTTTCTTCCCAACAACAAAGACATCAACAAAAAAGCCTTTTTAAGCTCATTTTTTGCGAGGGTGCTTGGACCCCACAGATCGCTGGAGATATATAGATAGTGTATACGTGAGGGAGAAAGACCGGCGCATTCAAGCATGTCTTATTTACTGTCATTCATTCACCTTCATTCCTCTGGCTACTTTTCCTTGCTTTTCTTTTTCTCCTTGCTTTGGTTATTTCTTCATGCCCCTCTCTCTCGCTCTCTTTCGATCTCCTGCTGTTTTTCAATAGCTCTCCCCATCTATTTTTCATTAGCTCTCTCTGTCTCGGCTTTCCCTCCGTTATATCTCTCGATCGATGGCTATTATTCTTTTTCTGTCATGGTAGATTCCTCCTGGTCATGTTCTGTCTGTCTTTCTATTCTTTTCTTTTCTTCCTGTTTTCTTTGGTTGTCTCTTTATTTCTCAGCATTTCTTCCCATCTCTTTCTCTCTCTCTGGCTTTTTGGACGCCGCTTGGCAGCTGTGGAGCGTCCCCCTCATTGCCATGCCTGCTTGAGAAGAGCGAAATAAAGCATGAGAATGCAAATCGACATCACCAACCAACGACAAATGCCTGTATGCCAACTGCCCAGAAGACCAGCCCGTTATTAAACCACCACCTGGCTTCCCCGACTACATTAGCCACTCAATTAGAGAGACACACAAATGGAAGGGGAAGAGCTTTGTTTCATTTTGCTATTCGTGCACAGCCGTCATGTTCCCCGTAGCCTCTCTGTAGGAGGTACACGAGCACACACACACAGAGAGTCATTCTTATGCAAAGAGAGCACTCCAGTGGCATAATTTCTGCTCAGAATATTATTCCATCTTCGCATCCTGCTGCTCTTAAAGTCCCAGCCATCAACACAAGTTGTGCAATTTCTGGATTCGGTACACTTCCCCCTGAGCCAAGAGGGAGCGTTTTGTTCACAGCATTCGCGACGACTGATAAAAGTTTGGCTGTGATTCCGAAAGATATGGCAACCTCTGGCCCGAGCTGCGCTGTCATTTTGACGTGACTTGCAGTGCTGCGAGTAACAGTGTTGAGGATGCTGAAAATGACTCACATTTACCAAAGAATTAGTCATTTTCAGCGCAGCGCTAGTCAGACTCCGGGTCTTGGAGTTATCAGTCATTCAAATAGCTGCTCCGAACTCCACATTTTTGTGTGTGAGTCCCCTGCATGCGAGGCGATACACCTGTCTCACACCTGCTAGATATAGACAACAACAGCACGTTGGCATACATCACAAGGTACAAACCTTGTGTCTGGGATCAGCTTTGTAGGGGCGCTAACTTTGTTTCAGGGGGCGGGTTGTATCGATAGCTGAAACCTTCAGGTGACCCTCGAATTTTTTGTACGGAACAACTTCTGTACTTCAGCACTACCACCACCATGCTTCACGATCGTACACAGTACAATGTGTAAGTGAATTTTTTTCTTTTTCTTTCTACGACTGTCCTTAATATAAAACAATAGAACCAATTAAAACTGATATAAAGGAATCAAATAAATATGGAATAAAACTGCAATAAATACAGTTACTACAGTGATCAGATCTGTATATGGTACAGTGATGTGGTATCAATAGAATGATGAATATGAATAATGAAGGTTATTAATGTTAAGTGCAGAAATGTCTATGTAGTGCACACTAAAGGTCCAGCTGAGGTAGTGGGTGTTATGGCATGATGTGGGGGATGTGGTAGCTCAGTGGTTAAGACGTTGGACTATTGATCGGAAGGTTCAAATCCCAGGTCCACCAACAGTCCAGGTGAGGTAGTGAGTGAGGTACTGAGTGAGGTAGTGGGTCCACCAAGCTTGAGTAAGGCCCTTAACCCTCAAATGCTCAGCGGTATAAAATAAAATGAAGTAAAATCTGCAGGAATGGCCTGCAGGAAGCTCCCACACAACAGAGAAAAGAGTCCATTGTTGGAATGGCTGAGGTCCTTCACCTTCCTGGTCCAGCAGTAAATACACTCTAGGTGCAGATGCTCAGCTGCACCACCCTCTATAATCATTGGAGTATTCATCACCTGTTGTGATGCTCCCCATAAGGATGCTCTCAATAGTTCTTTAAGCACCGGAGATGGTAGAGACACTGCTGGACCTTCTTCACCACGGGGTTGGTGTAACAGGATCATGAAAGGAACACCTAGATACCGGAAACTGTCCACTCTCTTCACTGGGCTCCTGTTGAGAGGATTTACTTGTAAATCCATCGTGATAGGGTCAACAAGCCTTGGAAATGTGTAAGCAAATATTTCATGTGAATATTTCGTAACATGACTTATCACTATATTTAGTTCAGTCTGAGGTACAAACTGTTACTTTCCTCCACGGTGAAGTTTTCAACAGAGGATGTTTTATTATTGTTCTCTAACTTTAACACAAGCGTTAACAGGAGCTTGTTTTATGGACTTGTCACAGTGTATAGTGTGTGTATTTTTTGTGTTTTTTTAGGTGGCTCTCAAGGTACAAAACCTAAAGAGATTACACATGCATTGTACCACTAACATCCAACCCATCAGGACAAAGGAGGCGTGGTCGTATCCCAGTCAGTCCTCTTCGCAGGGGTTTATGTCCAAGGTGTAAAAAGAACTGACTTGGAGCCGAATATAACCTTTAAGTCTTTCCTGTTGTCTGCTGCATTCTTCTTTGGTTCTCCTTCCCCCTTTTTTTTTTATTCCTGTCAGAACTGACAAATCTTTTTGTTGAGGTCCCAGCTTCCCAGGCCAAGGAGATGTTCTCAGATACAGGCTATGTTGCTTTGATCAGTTTCTGCATAGGGGGGAAAATCTTTTTGTGTGTGTGTGTGTTTTGTGAGCACGGCTGCACGCAAAACTGACACACGCTACAGTGAACATGAATTGGAATCGCTGCTCCCAGCGAGAGCCGAGCGCACCGGGGATGACACATCAAAAGCGAGGTGTGATGTTGAGCCATCGGCGGCGTCGAGTGTGTAACGGCTCTGACATCACAGCAGCCCCGGGGGCCTGTTTTCCCGCCCAGTGAATCCGAGCTGTCTGAATCTGCAGAACTATATAAACATAACATAAGACGGTTAAATCTGACGCCTTTACATCCGAGGCGGGTTTAGTGGATGCCATGAGATACGTCTTTGTCGTGTTTGGGTGGCTACGTTCTTTGAACGACGTCAGCGATTTACAATTTTCATGGATTGTGATGTTAACCAGTCTATATGTACATTTAGAATTTGTTCAGAAATAACGCAAGGTGAAAATTCGACTTTATTTGATGACGTTTCAGCATTTCTGATTGATTCATGCTGATATTTGCTTTTGGTTTTCCCGTAAATGCCTTCATAGGTTCGCTACATGCCTTCGCTATAATGGTGAAAAAGCTACATAATCCACTGATCTAGGTTCAGCATATTAGAAAATACGTATATTTGTGTGTTTCTATAAGAAATAAACCACCTTGTGTGTGCTGTTTCAGGACCTTGTAGTATGACAGATGCTCCAGATGAAAAAGTGTACTCGCTGATGTGGTGATGTTTTGTGTGAGTAGAATGAAGAAGAGTAAGATTGATCACAAAAGCAAGACTAGCACCGTCTATAGAAGGAGTCTCCAGTGCAAGAGTCTTTCAGGATGCATTCAGAGACACGTCATGAATCAGATCTGATATTGACATCAGCGAGCTTGCAGCGTTGACTTGATCGGAAGCTGACGAAAATCCCAACCAGAGCCATTTGTGAAACGTGTTCCAAGATCTGTTTCGTTTATTTATACGCTTATGAAAACAGCTGCTCATTTTTATCTCCCACTACAGGCAGCGCTCCTATGGGGATTTTCTGCTCTTCTAATGAAAGCATGTTACTCCTCTCTCTCTCTCTCTCTCTCTCTCTCTCTGTGTCTGTGTTTTCCTAATCAGTCTCTCTTTTCTCTTTCTATACATCTCCATGTATAATTCAATACGTTTGTGAGACATTTTCTAATCTCCTCTTTAATTCGAGATCTTCGCCCTAAAGAGTTTTATATCAAGGAGAAAGAAACGCTGAGATTTAAAAAAATAAATAAATAAAAAAAATAAAAAATTTTTGAAAGGAGAGGAAAGGAGTTTATTTATATATTTCACGTTGAGTTTCAGACACTAAAATAGAATTAGCACCGACTGTCTAACCAGATACGAGCTCTTCCTGTATACGGGTCTATAAATAGCATCCAGAGATCTTATTACTGTCCTATAAAATGCTGTAAGACGTGCAGGATTTGCAGCCAGAACCGAATGCCGTGTTTCTGAAGTTTTGGATCGGTTGTCGGGACAGATGACGCGAAGTTGCGGAGAAGAGAAATAGTAGTTCCAAAGCTTTCGGGTCTCGCTGCACAGTTAGAAATCCATATCGTCGTGGGAATGTGTGTGTGGGGCGCTGTCATGGAAGGCAGAATAAAATGGTCGGTACAAGTAAAATTAACGGCATACCAGCTTTCTGTTAGATTGTAATTATTACTTTTTTTATTAAATGCATTGAAATAATTCAGGACAGTGTATAATATTGATATACTGACACATTTTAAATTGATTAGTGATTAAAGTGATTAGCTTGCTAACTTACGTCAAAATTCAACATGAGCTAGCTTGATAGACTTTTAGTTCAAAGCGCACTGATGGAGATTAAAGGAAAATGGAATCAAATCCCTCAAAATGGCACGTCTTTGGATAAATCGTGTTGTTTTTGTTTGCCGAGCCGCTTCGTTTTCATCGGGCGGGTTGATAATACTGATTTAGATTCAGTTATAGTGCTAGGATTAGCGCTATGTGCCAGTGACTCAGTGCTTAGGCGAGTTGACTGGTTGTATTGATCGTTAGCATAGAAGGCAAAAAAGAGAGTCATGTAAAAATGAATAATCTGGCAAGCTTTTGTGTGTGTGCAGTAGTAGGTAAGAGTATATCCAGCTCCAGATGTTTTTTTTCCCCTCCAGATTCCCTCGAGATTCAGAGCGTTCAAACCCCTCAATGTTTTGTTTTTTTTCTTCTGGTATGTTAAAGAGTGTACAGTATGTTCTGCTTCCCTGACTGAGATTTCAACGTACAACCGTGTGTGTGCGTGTGTGTGTGCCAACTGATCGGCCTAATTGTTGCCCTAAATAGGATAAATGTCTCTGGGAGGCAGTGTGGGGGTTGCGCTGATAATTTACAGCTCGGTGACGCTCACGGTGAAAAGCGGCTCGGCCCATTGTGTCCCCGCACCGGTTCTTTGTACTCAACATGCCAAGTGCCTACAGTAAAACTCTCGCCTCATCTTGAAAATACGAGGTGGGAGGAAAGGAGGGGTGGGGGGAGGCGGAAAACAAAAGACAGAAATTACAGAGAAGGCCACGTGAGAACCGAGCCCTATTTATGGGGTGCTACCAAGATCACGGAAGATAACATGAAGAGTGAGTAGGATATGCTAGTTAGACCAGCTAGCATAACCTTTCTGATCCTAGATTAGCCGTACACCACTTCCGTACTGAAATACTTAGCCAAATTGTGCAACATTTTAAAATTGTTTGTTTGTTAAATGACAAAACTCCTACATTTACAGTATTTAATGTATAAAAGTAAAAAGTTTCGAGCAACAAAGCCTAAACACTTTTCAGTAAGGATTTTGGTTGGCAAAGGTAAATTTGTCAGGTTTCAGCCAAGGATTTTGGAGATTAAAAGGTAAATTTGTCAGCTTTATTTCTCCTTCAGTAGTCATAATTCTTCAGCAAAAAGAGTCTAATTTACCTTCATTGACCAAAATCTTTGCTGAAAAGTAACAAAAATATCTTAGGCCCAGCAGGTTTTTGGTGAAAAGTGCCATATTTACCTTAAATATCCAAAATCCTTGGCAGAAATGGACAGGTTTAGCTTCAGCAACCAAAATCTACTTAACTGACGATACTTTTCAACAAAGATTTTAGTCCCTGAAGCGGATTGAGTCAAAAATTTTCTTATTCTTTTTGACAAAGAATTTGGTAAACCTCTCTCTTTTTAGTTTTTGGTTAGGATTTTGGTTACCTGAGGCAAATTGGTCACTCTTTGCCAAGGATTTTAGTTACTGAAGGTAAATTGGTCACCTTTAGCCAATGTTATTGAAAGTAATTAATCGGTTTGTTGAAAAGATTATGATTAGTATAGATTGATTAGTTATCTTCACCAAGAGCTTTGGCTAACGAAGATAAAATGGTCAAATTTCCCTAAGTATTTTGATTCCTGAAAGTAAATTTCACCAAAAAACTGAAGCTAATTCAGTTGCCTCTCAAGGCAAGGGTTCAGCTCAAGGATTTTGATCACTGCAGGTTAACTAGCTCTCATTCCCTAAAGAACTTTGATTTCGGAAAGTAAATTATTCACCAAGCATTTGACCTTTTTTTATTTCGCCAAGGATTTTGGTTATTAACGATAAATTTGTTGCTTTTTGCCAGGGATTCAGGTTGTAGAAGGCAAGATAGTCGGCTACGGAAGGTAACTTATTTGCTCTACACCCAGGATTTATTAAATTTCCTAAAGGAAATAAATCGGGTGAAAAATGATTCATGGGGAAAACCTGCGAGAGCGTTGCATCATGAATCCATCCGAGACTCGGAGAAGGATTAGTCGTGGTTCTGAGGCTTTTGAAATCGGAGTACAGGTGCGATCAGGCACAAGCTCGTGGTGTACCTGTCTCTTTTTTATGTGCCATATTGTAGAGGCTTCGATGGGTGTCTTATCTCTCTGCCTCTTTGTGGAGGTTTTTTTGGAGCACCGGGCCCACGGATTGCGGAGGAATGGATCTGTGAACCCACGCTCACATGCTTGAGCTCTTCTCTCTCGCCTCCCCCATCCTCTGGCTGAGCTCCCAGCCCCACTCTCTCTCTCTCCCTCCCTCTCTCTCTCTCTCTCTCTCTACATTTATTCGTTTTGAACGTGGTAAGCAACCATCCTCCAGAACTATTTTTTTTTTTTCTTCGTATTTTGACCCTGTATGGAATAAACCTCTGCTCCTGCCCCGGCAGTGGGCATCTCGTAGCCTTACGATCCTGAGTCATGGAATTTCACTTCTGTACTTCCGTTCCGTTGCAGTCACCTTGACACACACATGCAAAGGACGTGTTTAAGATTTACTACGAATCGCACATGTTACGAAAGAAGGAGAGAGAGAGAGAGAAGCGTCTGGAATTTTTTTTTTTTTCCTCTCGCCCTCTCCTCCTCTAACAGCCTCCCACAGACATCCTCAAACCTATCATTTTCTCCGCAGTACAAGAGTTGTGCTGCTGAATTTCAAAGAGCCTCCTACGCCCGACACCACTACAGCAAGCATAATTACCAACGACTCGAAGCCCCATCCTTCTGCACTTTGTGCCTGGTGTGGTTCGCCGTTCACACTCGCACACGTACACATCATCATAATTCCGACGTCCGTGGTATCGAGCGCTCAAGCCCCAGACGTCCCCAGGAAACTGAGCGAATGAGAGTGTTGCAGTAATTGACTGCCTGACCGCTTCAGAGGCAAAAATCAATCACCACATGACATGTTTGTGTTGACGGTGCCACTGTGTCAGCTTTTCAGTCATGTTTCTCCACAAAATGTGTGATCTGGATTTATTACTGCCAGAGACATAGCTCCTGCAGAGACATAGCTCCTGCATTATGCTGACATTTGAGTTTTTCTGGGTTTTTTTTGTTTTTTTTTGTTTTTTTAAATATGATAGTGAGAGGGTTTCATATTTCACGCATGTCCTCGCAATTCCTGCACACTCACTCTCCGGTCCCTTGGAAACAAGTCGGCCATTTTGATGCATGTTGTCATGGTGATCCCGGCAGTGAGGAATGCTTGCAGCATTAAGCAAAAGGTTCACCTAAGTCTGAAGGTATATGTGTGTCTATCTTTAATTTCATTCACCTCATGGCCGACAATCATGAGCAGGTATTCATTCTCTGTGATCTTAAGCGTTTCAAATGTTAGAATCATATTCATATGATCAGAGTGTGTGAAAGCGCTTTAAATTTGTGGACCTGAGAAGGACACCGGCCATCGTGCCGTCCTTTGAATGGGACAGTCTCAATGAATGTACACTACATCTTCATCTTCAAAAGTATGTGGACACCTCACCTGTTACCACACTGTTGGAAACGCACAACAGTTTCCCTTCACTAAATCGACTCCTCTCACTGAACACCTTTGGGGTGAACCGTAACACCGACTGCACCTTCTCAACCAACGTCAGTATCTGGATCTCACTAATGCTGTTGTGGCTGAACGAACACTAACCCCACAGCCACACTCCCAAATCTAATCTTCCCAGAAGCGAAGCGGAGAGAAGAGCGGACCTTATTATAACAGCAAAGGAGGACTAAATATCAATGGGATGTTCAACAAACCACTCCCGTCTATATTCTGATAAACATCTCCGCTGTTTACTTTTTATATTTTCACACAGAAGTGGAAAAATGATAAATCCGTTAGCAAGGAAACCAGCAAGGGAAAGCTCCAGTGTGCTGCCCACTCTGATGTCCTGGTTGCCTGGAAACATAATTAGTTGGCAGGAAATGTAGCTAACACATTTTAACCCCAGCAAGCTCGTTAAATAATTGAGAGTACACATACAGACCGACAACAGGAACATATCTTAACATAATAAGACAGTTATTCACATCTTTTTAGTGCATCATGCTTGACAAAGCGGCAGTGTTTGGATAAAGCTGGCTTTGGGTTGTGGTTTTCACTCCATTCCTCATAGATTCTTTGAGTCTCAATAATGTTTTTGCTCAATTAGCAGAGCGCTGTTCTGTATTTAGTTTATAATTGTTTCCACATACAGTGGAACCTCGGCATATGAATTTAGTTCCTAGAGGCCAGTTCTTAATGCGAAAATTTGTATTGCAAAACGAGTTTTCCCCATAAGAAACAGTGTAAATGCAGATAATCCGTTCCAGCCGCCCAAAAATATGACCAATATGACCAATACGAAGCGCATGTAAACTGTATGGCTGCTTACAAACAACTGACCCAAGCCAAGCATTCCATTTCAAGGCTCCTCACAGGAAGTCATGCCAACAAGCTTGGGCTAAAAATAGAACAGACCGCCCACACCACCGATCTGTCAACCAATAAACGCCCGAAAAATCACCTAGCTTTTGAACGCACGCAGAAGGCAACATTGGTATCGTGGGTTGACTCTTTCCAAACGGCTTTCGCTGGCTTTCGTTGGCTTTTCATTGACGTAAACAAGTTTTGAACGGCTCCTGGACTTACACGCAACTTAGTCGTGTTCGGTTCGGTTCGTTTGAAATGCAGAAAATGCTTTGTATGCCGATGCAAAATTTCAATTTGTAAGGCAAAAATTCATAAGGGAGGGCATTCATATGCCGAGGTTACGCTGTACATGTTTTTTGCTGATTATATAAAAAAAAAAGCAGGTCTAAAATAGTTATAGTTCTGAGCCTATGGCCAGGTTGTGTCCTGAGATAAAGTGTGTATTTTAGCAGGCACTAGGGATCTGGGGAACAAGCGGTCAGCAGTAGTAGTGTGTTGCAGTATCAGGAAGCGTCGAGACTTGTACATTCATTAGGTAGCCCACCGGGTAAGTGAAAGCTCTATCGTACGTCTGGGTCGCATGGTATACTCAGAAGTCCATTTAAAAAAGGTGAAAAGATGAGCTAATTAAGTGCATTAATACAGATTGTGAAATAAAGTATGCTAGTGCTTGAATCCATGAGTGGGTGGATGTAGCAAAAGGCCAAAAGTGTTGCCTGTGAGCTCGGGTGCTCTTTCATCGGATGTAAATACGTTATCCGAGTCTGACTAGTGTCATCATTTTTACTGTGTTTAAATATTTTGCTTAGTTTCGTCCCTCCATGATTCTGGGACGATCTGTTCATCCGGTTTAGTTAATCATCTTCTGTAGTAAAAAATAGTTCCTAATATTGTAGCAGTGTTTCACATTTATTTTGCTGAGAGAGCACTTTATTAGGAACACCTGTTCATTCACGCAATCATCTAGACAATCAGTCATGTGGTAGCAGTGCAATGCCTAAAAATCCGGCCAGCAGCTTCAGGTAACGTTCACATCAACCATCAGAAAGGGGGAAAAGTGTGAAATTGACCATGACATGATTGCCAGATGGTCTGGTTTTAGCATTTCTTATAAATGCCGATCTCCTGGGATTTTCACACACAACAGTCTCTAGAGTTTACGCAGAATGGTACAATAAAGAAAAAACCTGCAGTGAGCAGCAGTTCTGCTGATAGAAACACACTGTTGATGAGAGAGTTTAATAGAGAATAGCCAGGCCTGGTTGGAGCTGAGAGAAAGGCTACAATAACTCAGATAACCATTCTGAAGAATTGTGGTGTGCGGAAAAGTGGGTCTGAAAGCAGAAAATGTTGGAACCTTGGGTTACAAAAGCAGACGACCACGTCGGGCTTTTTTTCTGCTCACCAGGAACAGAAAGCTGAGGCTGTAATGCTCACAGGTTCACCACAAGTGGACAGGTGAAGACTGGATAAACGTAGCCTGGTTCGGTGAATCACCATTTCTACAACCCATGGCTCCAACCTGCTCCGTGTCCAGGCTGGTGGAGGTGGTGTAATGGTGTGGTGTGAGTTTTCTTGGCACACTTTGAGCTTGTTAATACCAATCATCACTTGAATGCCACAGCCTGTTTGAGTATTGTTGCTGATCTTGTGCATCCCTTCATGGCTGCAATTTCCCACCTTCTAATGGCTGCTTCCAGCATGATAACACACCACATGACAAAACAAAAATCATCTCGCACTGCTTTCATGAACAGGACAAGGAGTTCAGTGTTCCTCCGTGGCCTTCCCGGTCACCTGATCTGAATCCATAGAACACATTTGAGATGTTGTAGAGATTCATGGGAGATTCTCAGCATGCAGGAATCGTGATGCAATCATGTCGACATGGACCAGAATTTCAAAGGACCGTTTCCAACATATTGTGGAATTCATGCCATGAAGAATCAAGTCTGTGAGACAGCAAGGGGAGGCCTTACCCAGTATCAGTATAGTGTTCCTAATAATTTGCTCAGTGAGTGTACATGAACCAACTGGAGTGCGTTCTGTTTAAACAAATATTTACTTCTTTCCATAGGTCAGTATGGAGGTTCTCTGGTTGTTGGATGAGTGAAGTAAAAAAAAAAAAAGTCTGGTGATCATTGTGTCATACCATGAATGCTGAATTGTCCACAATAGCACACGATAAGTGTCGGACATTGATGCAGCGTATAACCGATTATTGACGTATGTAATGATCAAGGCAACGAATGAATGACGGGTTAAAGACTGCGATTGTGACGCGATCCAGACTGACTCATGAGAGGAAGTGTCTGAGTGTGTCTGTCTGTGTGCCCTTGCTGAGTCATGTTCCCAAATGTTCACTTTGACACACAGTCATCAGTTGGTTCAACCAGTCGTCTGACAGTAGTGGTCCTAATTCTGGCCTGGCGTATTCCAGGCCTAAATGTGGAATCCATATGGCACACACCAACACAAAACTGGGAAAAGGACATGACCGAGAATGGTTCCACTACATTGATGGCATGCTTGATAATAGGAGTGTCCAGGTCGTACGTCATGATGATGCACAAACGGGTGACGGATATCACTTCTTCACGTGTTGGTCAGAAATAAATCCGAGCTCTGGACTATCCATGTGCTAGTCGAGTGTGTGGGAAGTAGGATGGTCGAGTTGTAAAAAAACTTGAAATTGAAGTAAACTGCAATGCACCGCTGTCCCATTTAAGATGCCTCATGGCCAGTATTCCCTGGACAGGCTCCAGAAATATATCATGGAAATATACGTGACCTCCGTCAAGGACACAGCTCTTACTAAAGTCGTTTCTGGATTTTAGTGGTGGTACGCAAACATGATGGTACCTTAAGGTTTTGGTATTGATGCCACGTTAGGTGGTGTTCCATACGTCAGAATTGATCCATTGCAAGGCTGTGAAAACGGCAGCTATCAAAACACCAGTCAGATCGGAGAATTCATTAGCCCGGTGGTGCAATTAATAAAAATAGATCCCCTTTAAATAGAAGCGATGATGTAAACACCGCATACGTGTTGTGCCGTGTTTCCTGTCTGGTCCGTGATGGACGTTCAGACGCATAACACGATGTGAACCTGTCTGAAAGCCTTCTACAGGAAGTGAATTAAACGAGACTTGTGAATGAATTAATGCTAATAGTGAGTTAATTACTGTTCTCAGTCTGTGCTTATTTAATGATGGTTTATTTGCACTTCCTGCGCTCTCTCTCTCTCTCTCTCTCTCTCTCTCTCTCTTTCTTTCTCTTTCATATTACATTTCCATGTCATGGTGACATTTGGATATTTTTGACTTATTATGATTGCGGTTATTCCCTATAAATTGTATTTTTGGCACATGTCCAAAGTCCAAGGCAGTTTAAATGAAAGTCTTCCTCTGCTCAGTGATAGAGGGGGGATGATGTTAAACAATTGTACGTTATAGTTTAATAATACATTGAGAAACTGAACATTGTAGAAATATAAATGGTTTGAATTACATTACAGGGCTGAACGCTCCACACCGCAGATAAGGGATAAATAAATAGGTTTTGTGGCTGTAATGAAATAGCAGTGTGTGGGAGTGAGTATAATGAAATGAAAAGTGAAAATGAAAGGAATTATAAATTAGTAAAATGGGCAAATATTTAAAGCAATGACGCATGGAAGAAATAATAAGATAAAATTTCCTTTGCTCTGTGAAAGCTGTTGGAGAGAAGTCACGTACCAGTGCAGGACCGAAGCTACCTGTGTGCTATGACGTGCTTAAAATCGACATTATTTCTTCATTAGCCAAAACACTTTTACCCAAAGCATCGTATACAAAAGCAATCTCTGGAGCTTGTTTAAAAATTCGACCCATCGTGAGATTTTGATGGTCAGCCCCTGACAGCAAGGATTTCTCAGAGTCATGTGACTGCCCCCTGGTGGTATTGCACATGTGGCACCCCATGTGTTCAAAATGTGTCCGAAAGCGGGGAGCGTTCATCACTTAGAGGATTATGGACTCTGTAATCCGTTATCACATCTCGTCTTTCACGTCCTAATGAAATATTACTGCACGCAGCAGCCTCTTCATAAAGGAGAAGAACGAATGACATTTCCGCTGACCTCCATCCGTCTCTTTTTAAAGGAGAAGCTTTAAGGAAAAGCGGCTTTAAATACCTGACCTTAATGAGTTTCTCTACGAAACAATTTTAATTAGATTTGCTGGGCCAATTGCACCGCCGGTTCCTGAAACACAAACACACTCCCTGAGGAGAGCTGAGGGAGAATGTTGGGGGTAAAAAAATGCCTTTCTGTCAGCCTCTGTAATTAAAACAGGTGGGAAAAAAGGGAGTGTTTGTGCGATTTATTTCTCCGGAGGCTAGAACGCGGCGACGTTGTTTTGCATCCGTATGGTGACAGCCGGCCCAGGCGACACCGGTGTTTTAATGAAAAGGCAATGAGGCAGTGGAATCATAATTGTTCTTATTTCCAGCTATTTCAACAAGGTGGTTATAATTAGCTCGGTCGCGTTTGTAAGGTTATGCTAAAAGTGATTTCGTTTGCAGTGCTGAACGCATTTCTAAACGCAGAAAATGTAATTTTATATGTAAGCCTGAGAGATTAACCTGGTGGCAGTTTGAAATGATTAAGAAATGAAATGTTAATGATTAAACCCTTTATCTTTGCTAATGCATCAGCATTATATCTTTCTTGCTTATCGTCCCCATAAAAGATCTCCTGTTTTGCAGATTGCCCATTTGCAGGTCTGCGCAAAACAATTGTGATAATTTCATGTGTGGTGCGTCAGCAGCATTGCAAGCATGCTTAGACACGTAGAACCAGTTTCTCACTGGTTTCTGCTTGAGTAATCTGCAAATCTGTAAACTGCCATTTTTTCGCTGAAAGTGTGAGACGCCGTCTTCTTTTTTTGGCTTGGAGCTGGTAATACGTACAGAGAGGTCCTAGAAAGGGCAAACCATTCCTGAGCAAGGAGTCGACTATGAGGAAATAGCTTCATAGAGTTGGCATCTGAGTCATTGTTGTTCCCACTCTTACGCCTGTACCGATAGATCTGCTTGTCTTCATCTTGAAGTCTCTTGGTCCCTGGGGAAATGGGCCACCTGTGGATTTGCTCAGCTGGAAGCTTGGCGTAGGTCCACAAGCTGTTAGGATGCGCTTAGTGGGATTGATGGCGTGTTTGCTCGCACCTGCAGCCATATAGCAAGGTCACGATGCATTGTTTCGGCGGCCGACGGCAACCCAAGGACACACCGTACAGCGAGGAACATCGTCTGATTTCCAACGAAGTCACACCGTCCAATTCTGGATTCATAGACGGAGGTAATCATCATTTAATGGGCTTGTTGATGCAGCATCATTTAGTGGGATCAAGTGGGTTTAGTGAATAAAAGTCCTGGGACAAGCATAGGGCAAATCTATCTTATCTATCTTATAACAAGTAGGTTGTATATTTCAAACTACCAGGTATCTCAGCCACTGTGTTGAATAAGAAAGGAATAAAATTATGTGGGGGTGTGTTGTTGCGGGAAAATAGTCAACGATTGTATGTCAAAAACAACAAAACATCCAAGAACATTGGCTCTAGAGGCTTGATCCTTGACCATGGCTTCGGTCTCGTCCTGAAAGACTAGAATGTGAGCCTTTTGGTTGGAGTCTGTTTTTGACTTTGTCTCAGACACTGGAGACTACTTAAAATGCAAAATAAAAACACCTCTTCACAGAAAACCTCGACAGTTCCTAGGAATGTAAACCTCAGGCTTCCACATGATATAAGTTTTCTATCCTTAGGCAACATTTTGAGGATAACACTGAATTAGCTACCATAAAATTTGATACGATTAGACTTATTAGAGTCGATATGTGGTCCAGAATCTTGGGTAGCCCTTCTGTTGATTTGTGAATGATAACAAATATGAATATATAGGAAAATATGAATAATTTTTTGCTCATCGGTATGCATTTACTATAAAAATCGATTTATGTTTTATTTTTGATCAATGCTGCATGCATCAATTACACTGATGCATCAGTCCAAATTGTCCAATTGCTAACAACTGCACATTTATTGCGTCTGCCATACAAGTCTGAGTAATGTTTTTAGAACGAGCGCATTAATATAAAACGACGAACTGATCAGAGTTGCTGTTGTAGACGATTAATCATGACCACATGTAGAATCAAAAATTACACCGTTTATTCCGAAGTAAACGCTGCAGAGACCGTTTGCATATTTATTCACGTTCAGCAGCTGCTTAAGCTTCGGTTTTTGTGTAGATTAAGGCCTACCTGTGCGGACATGTTTGACAAGTACCCCAAGGTAATGGTGTAATGTTAAAGATCTGAAAAACAGCAAGCATTAATGTTGACTGTGTGGGCAAGAAGGCCGAAGTGTAATGTTCATGCCTGAACATTAAGGTTCATGTAATTCTAGTATGATATTAAGGTAATGTACAGATTGAGATAATTGAGAAGTGAGATAATGAAGGGAAGGTGATGAGCTGAAGGTATGCATTGTGTTCGCCCACCAGTCTCCATATAGGACATAAAGGTAATGAGGAGAATTTCTTTAAGGTCTGTTTGATGACTAGAGTAGTGTGAAGAGATTTTCTTTTTACTTTGTTGGAGATTTGTTCCCAGTTCCCAGCTTCACGCTTGTCAGATGGTGGACATTCTGTCATACTGGAGTAAGATGGATTACGCCACAGATTGTGGGGATCTTTGAGCCAGTCTCCACTTCGCTTTTCCTCTGCCAGCTTGTGATGACTTCTGGTTGGCACCGTAAAGCATTAGTTTTTGAATGTACTATGTGTCTCAATATCTTTGACTGCACATTGTCATCATTTGTCTTGCATGTTTTTTGGCTTTCCATTCCAAACAGTTTAAGGTTTGGAAATGGATAGGAACAGTACACTTGTGAACCACTTGAGGGTGCTGTCTTCAACTGCATTGGAAATTAAGTTGGTTCTGGAATATAGAGAAAAGATAGTGGTTTCTGATTGGTTGGATTTGTATAACAAGGTAACTGAACCTCATTGCTTTTAGGTTTTCTGCTATGAAACCCTAAAAATTGGGTCATGTGATGTTTAAGGTCTGTAAAATGTAACCGTATCTTAGTCTAAGTATCTAAGTCTTGTATATTACAACAGATATTGTAGTACATTATTAGTATAAGGACTTTCTCCTTTCTACACAGAAAGTTCTCACTTTCATTCCCATGCATGTGATTCAGTGTGTCAGTGATCCCTCTCTTTCTTGATCCCAAAACAAAGTCGCTCATCCGGCCCACCTGGACTGCACATAGGTGGTCTTGTCATGAGAAATCCTTAAAATGACAAATCACCTACATAGCTGAAAATTGTATAAGCGTTTCTTTCTACCTAATGCAATCCTGCGAAAAGAAGTCACTGTTTTATTTTTTTTTTTTTCCCCATACCTTTTAAGGTGGATGAGAACATGGAATTGCAAGTGTGGAAAGGAGGTGGCGTTAACCATGGGTCTTAAACTCTAAGCACCTATAAACGATACTTTAGTGCATATTCATATATTTCATTCTACACTGTTCAGAAAGGTTTACTATGTGAAACTACTTGAGGTAGACACTATGAATCTTTTCTTTTTTAAATTTGTCACATGGTAATCAAGAAGCTTCTCGGAGTTCAGCATTGTCTTCTTGACATGAGCTGGAAAATGAAGGAATGTGCTTTTGCTCCCAGTGCCAGCATTCCTAATAGGAGAAGATGCAGCTTTATACAATTTACTAATAGACCTTCCACTACAGCAAATTCCTCATCTGAGATATATTAATACACCACCCCCTTCCAATAACCAATTTTTAGGGGTCTATAATGAAAACAGAGGGTTTGCTCGACGTATTTACATCAGTAGCTTTTTAGTGGGTTGCTGGAGGTGTAGGTGATTTCATGCTGAAGCTTGTTTGAATGCCCCCCCCCCCCCCCATGCCCTTTTTCCTCATGTGTCAGTTGTGAGGGATTATGGCTGTGCTTGGAATGTGGCCTAGAGGTGAAAGTCTCCGAGCAGCCACGGACAGATTTGTGTTAGAGCAAGAGAAAAAGATATTATGAGACTGAACTTGTGGAGGTGTGCAGACATTGCAATGTTAGTCCCAAAGCAGAGCAACTCAGTAAATCAACTACAGAGTTGATTTCATGAAAATTCAGAGGTTTCAAGCAGGAACAACTATTTACCAAGTCTTGGCCTTTTTTGAATGGGCCTTTTGGAGGCGGAGAGGAGGGTGGGGAAAGTACAATAGGCCAAGCCCAGAGAGGCAAAGCTAGAAAACGGAAAGCAGGAGAAGCAGAAGAGGGAGGAACATAGACACAGCCTGCGGCAGAGGAGGACAGCCAAGTTGGGACTCAGCGGGTGGTGTCACCTGAGCGGCGCGGGTGGGCTGGGAAAAAGTAGGAGGAGGTTGGAAGAGCCAGGAATGAGGACAGACCGGTTTCCTGCACTTCTGCAGGACTGTTCAAAGCGTAGGTTCTCTATATCAGATTTTGATTCAACCTCAATCAAGAGACCACCATGGATTAAGGACTTCAAGACTGCAACTAGCGTGGGTTGCATACCTGAAAAGGAGTACCATAATGGAGAGGCTGCTGCAGAATGCCCTGTGGTGGCTCTTCGAAGGTCTGCCCTTGGGGTGCGACACGTTGGCAGCAGCAGGAAGACGGTGAGCATGTATGGCTCCCTGGATGAACCTCAGGAACAACAAATTACGACAGTGGGTCATGAACGTAGGTCACAGAGACCTCACAGTGTCTGCATGCTGGCTGCCTCTCAGTCGAGCAGTGTGCTTGTAACTAATTCCTCTTCAGCTAAAACGGGAAACCGTGACCAGCTTCAACAGCGTAGGTGTAGGAGAGCAATTGATGGCCTCAAGCAAGACATGCCTCCGTCTTTTCGGTTACCCCCGTATCCGCAACAGGAGGTCCTACCGCGCCGACCTCTACAGACAACTGGAAGACCTCGGCCTGTTAGCATGACTGTTTTAGAGCTTAAGTATGCTAGTAGATCAGAAGATGAACTGGCTAACCGCACTTCCAGCGATGCCGCAAGCCTTCCTCGGTCTGGTTTTCGATGGAGGCTCTTTGGCCGACAGGCTCAGGATAAAGAGGTGACTGCCATACCAGCACCTTCAGATAACAAACCAGATAGGCCAAAGAAAAGGTTTAGTTCTCTGCGAAGGAGCTTAAGCCTTAGGCTCAAGCGGAATTGTAATCAACCGGAGCCCAGTGCTGTACGAGAGAGAACGTGGACGGCAAGTACGAGGGAAGAGGTGACGCGGTCCAACCAGCCATTCTCTTATCTGACTGGCAGGACATTATCTCCTGCTTATGAAGCAGACAATAAGGACCAGAGAGGCAAGCGGTTGATCGAGTTCCAAACCAGAGGGAAAGTCTCGGTTGTTGAGGTCCCCTTAGCCCCACCTAAACTCACCAAGCCCCTCAAACCGACATCTTCAGAGCCGAATTTTTGGCAGCTTATCACTAGTCGCTTCAAGAGGAAAGGCAACAAATCTGAGGCCTGTGCTGAAAGCCAACTACCTGGCAGTGATCCCCCAGCCTGGAATAAAAACCCACAGCCAGTTACCATAGAGACACAAAAGGGCATTGATTTCAGCAAAGGTCAAGGTAAGTTTTGTGTGTGTGTGTGTGAGAGAAAGCTCTGCAGCCATCCAACCCACTCGGTTCCCATCCTTGAAGAGCACAAACCCTTATAATACTGAATGAACCCGAAATATTCAGGAGAAATTAAAGTAAGAGATATTGTTTGGCTTGAGGGGTTAGATGTATTTATTCACTACTTTAAGTAGACAAGATTTGCCTAAGCGGGTTTGAATTGAGATTTTCCTAAACTTAAATTATGTAAAAATTTAATGAGGCTAAAAAATGCACATCTTCATCGCTATTTAAGGAATAGCTCATAGTGAATGGATTGACATCAGGATTAGCTGATAAATGGATAGATAAAGGAAGAATGAATAAGTAATGAGAAAAAAGTGTTTGCAAGTCTTAAACTTCAATCAGTTTCTTCTTTTCTAAGCTTAGTTGACATTAGTACAGAAATTCTCAAAGCCCTAGTGATGATCCATCACAATATTATTTTATGCAAACTGAGCTGTCATCTGATCTAAAATGTAAAAATCTCGGAAAATTCCGGATATATTAGAGTGCAGAAGTTTTCTTTATGCCTTTTACATTACAGAGATGAGATTACTATCATTTTTAAGCTTTGTTAGCTTTGAGACAATGAAAGTTGCTTTCGGCTGCTCCCTGTTCGGGGTCGCCAACTGGTAAACAACTTGGCAAATGTTTTAAGCTGAATGCCTATCCTGACACAACCCTCCCATTTTTCTGGGCTTGTGACCGGCACTGCATCCAGTGGCTGGGAATCGAAACTGGGCCTGCCGCATGATAGGCAAGAAACCTACCACTGAGCCACCAATGCCCCATTTAGCTTTTAGACAATGTTTACACATTATGTATGCACTTATTTCTATTTAACCTTCATAACCAAGCACAGAATTGTTATTTATGACCATGAATGTGAAATTTGAGCAGTTTTAAATATTATTTGGATAAAAGCAGGACTGCATTCCAGGCTAAATTAGGTGTTTTTTCATCTTCGTGAAAACAGCTAGATTTTCATCCCATGTAGAAGGTGTGTGGTGTGTTCTAGGCAGCAGGCCGTGAAACGTGTGTGTTATCAACATGAGTCACGTTGCCATGAATACATTCCAGAATACACAATCAGTGGCAGACAAAAACATATTCTGTCTCCTAAAAATACACTACGTTTATATTGACTCTCAGTGAAGCTATGCTAAGATAAGAGTGTAAACATTACTGAGATCCTTGAGTCTTGTTTAACCGGTTGTGTTTCAAACACCTCAGAAATGACCGTCTTTTTGCAACATTATAATTCCTTTAGCCCGAATCCCATTCCGTCCTAGCACTTATTATACAGCACTGTCAAGCCACAATGCCTGCTTTGTGATTTTATTTTGCCTGTCATCACTATAGAGACAGTCCTGACTCCTGAGATTTTGCCCTGGCTTGAGAATGTACCAAGCTGGCAATCAGCGCTAAGCTAAGGTGTGTTCACTTTGAAGGCTGGGCCCCATGCGCCTGTCCTGACCTGCCTGCTGATCGACGAGAAGCCTGTTAATGGATTTGAAGAAGTCTCTGGTGAAGTGCAGAGGTCTTTAGTTCTTGTCTGACAAAAAGCCCAGAGTTGTTGGGAGGACTCTACCAAAGACTGAGATTTTGAACGTCTTCATAAGTTGTTTAATTCTCAATTCTGATTGGTCGCAAGGTGCTGAATCATGTTCTTTAACAGCAGCTCTGACAGTAGTTTAATTTACTCACGCGCTACTATAATAATATGCTGCTGTTTCTAGAGTATCCGGAGACTTCTTATGGCACATGCTGCATTAAAAAGGTTTTCTCTAAGGTGGCATTTATTTAGTCTTTATGGAAGACGTCTCTGGTGCCATTGCTTTGTAACCAAGTTTGTCAATTAAAAGTGGATAAAAAGTTGTTACTTCACGTTGGTAACAAGAACACTGATCCTCAAACCACACAGCCGCTGATTATTTTCCCGTAACAACACACAGGAATTTCATTCCTTTCTTATTCCACAAAGTGGCTAAGGAACACAGTAGTTTGGAGTGTACGACCTACTTGTTTGCTAGAAAGATGCATGGTTATGTAATAATTTCTTGCAAGACTTCAAGGTTCATCTTTTAAGATAATAGTACAGGGGTTTTGCAGTATTTCATAACTCGTCGGCACTAAACGCTGCACTTCCATTACTTGCTTGAAAGCCTTAATAATGTATGTCTGCTTTATGGCTATTAAATCTTTCACTGATATACTCGAGAGCAGAGGTGGGTGGTAATAAAGCACAAAAATTAAAGTCGAAAAGATTTTTGCTTGAGTCTCACTACAGTGAAAAAAGTGACTGTTTCCTGCTCACTGAATTTTAAAGCTGACTGATTACATCTGTAATTTACACGTTTATGGGTTTCATAAAGAATTTTTTTTTCATTAGATAGATTTACGCAGTTGACAATGGGCCAATTTTCTAACAAATCTAGGAAAAATGAAGGAAGATCAGAACAGCAGATTATAGATTACAGCAGATTTGTGCTTTTCTACAGATCACCCCATGATTATCTGTTTGTAGGCAGATCTTGGCTAGAAGACGATAAGAAGGGCCTGGAGAGGCTCCAGAGTAAAGTTGAAAAAACAAAAAACAAAACTGTTGATCATTACAAATATGTTCTACTAAATTCAATTGGCATGGCGACTGCTAGCTATTACCATACAAGTTAATTGGTGGTGTTGAAGATATTACTATGCTACTTGGGGATTCCAAGGGACATGCACTATATTGCCAAAAGTTTTGGGAATGTAATTGTGTAATTGGCTCACCCTTTGCAGCTATAGCAGCTTCAACTCTTCTGCAAAGGCTTTCCACAAGTTTTAGGAGTGTGTGTATGGGAATTTTTGACCATTCCTTTAGAAGCGCATTTGTGAGGTCAGGCACTGATGTTAGACGTGAACACCTGGCTCGCAGTCTCTGCTCTAATTCCTCCCAAAGGTGTTCTATGGGGTTGAGGTCAGGACTCTCTGCAGGCCGGTCAAGTTCCTCCACACCAAACTCGCTCATCCATGTCTTTATGGACCTTGCTTTGTGCACTGGTGCGCAGTCATTTTGGAACAGGAAGGGGTCATCCCCAAACTGTTCCCACAAAGTTGGGAGCATGAAATTGTCCAAAATGTCTTGGTATGTTGAAGCATTAAGAGTTCCTTTCACTGGAACTAAGGGGCCGAGCCCAACCCCTGAAAAACAACACCCGAATTCAATAATTTGGAGGGGTGTCCCAAAACTTTTGGGAATATATTATAGCTACCACAAAGTAACTTTAATTAACTTAGTTTGCACGCGTCCTTCAGTTTTGTTGAATCGATGCAACAATACATGCTTTAAGGACATCTCTTTAGTTTCCAGACACTTGAGCCACCTTTGGTTCATACTTGTTCAGCCAACAGAAGCCTAAATACTCGGATTCATTTGTTTTTACAAACCTTAGCGCCCACACTCAAAGCACTTTGAATGATTGACATCCAAATTGTATCGTAAGACTGGGTGTGATTGAAGGTGGTGTTCTTTGGTCTTACTTTGGTTATTTTGCTCAATGGTTGATATTGTTTCAGTTGACCCCTGAACATGAGGCTATTGTTCCATGTTTTCAGTCATCTCAAGATATCAAGTGGTAGGTACCACCCAAAGTACGAACACTATCATAGGTTCCGCCTTTCCTCTGACAGATGAGGCATGCTTTATGTTTACCATTGCTGATTACCACGTCACCTTCTGGTGAAAAAAATAACAGGAGAAGGCAAGCCTCTTGTTCTTGAGAATAAAAGAACGATGGCACTCTGACAAAGTGCAGCGATTATATATAGTTGCCTTGACCTGTGGGTGACTGTGGTGTCATGAATAATACTAGCTGAGTCACTTCTACAGAGCTTCTCGGTTTAAAAGAGAGAACACTGGGTGACAGTCGACACATAACCTGAGGCAAGAACACGGGTGACATCTTGGAGATCGCACTATTTGAGCAACAACTTCAAGGTCTAATATGAAGCATTCTATTTCATGATTTCATTTCAATCCTTTAATAATAAAGCAAGCTTATCTCAAATTGGAGTAACTGAATCTGGGAGAAACACCACATCTGAAGCTTCGCCTTCTTCTCTTCTCCATTAGTGATGAAGTTTCTGAACCCACCACCATCTCCTTGTCTGCTCCCTGTTTATTGAACCAGTCCGACTCTAGTCTTCAGTGCCATGGAGCTAGTGAGGGGCATGATAAGCAAATGGTGGGTGTGGCTATCTAGTGCAAAGGAGAAGGTAGTGCTGGGCGTGGTTAACCAGAGCAATGCAGAAACCACCTAGAATTCTACTTAACTTCTTCATATTGTTGAGCTGAGTATGTGTGTGTGCCCACACTTGCAAACCTTTGCCATGGGAATTTCCAACGAAAAAATTCTTTGCACATGTTTTCATTTTGGTATGCTGGATATCTTGTTTTGAAGAAGCCCTTAGATCTCATGTGACTTATTTTACTCCGGCCATTTATATATCTACTACCAATGTTGCTTCTCTCTCTGTGTTTTTTTTTGGTAAGTTGGACAAGAAAAATGAAGTGAAGACTGGAATGTAGAATTTACCAATGTAAATACCATCTTTCTTTGTTCATGATCTTATATACTCTGTTTCTGAAGTTCTCTGAAGTTCTTTGTGATTTATTCAAGACCAGAAATCTTGATAACACTTAAACCAATACATCATAACCTCTCCTTGAATCAGGGTGAAGGCTGGTTGAGCCTAAGTGTGTGTGTGTGTGTGTATTGATAAGTGCTTGTAGAATCATGACATGGCTCTGATTCAGCATGGACTCATTGTTAAAGCTGCAGTGACGTAACCACCGAACAAAAAGATACCAAGGTGGAGCTAAACTCATGGTGATGATAGACGCCAGTGACGTTTTATCCACGTTAACATGCTGCTTGTTTTCCTCATCGAGTTCCCATTAAGCACTTTGCTTCAGATTCAGCTTGGGATTAAATATTAACCAGGTGTGCTAAAGGTAGACTGGAATTTCTTGGTCTTGCACCAAAGACAAGCTTTTCCTGCATATTTATGTCTAGACGAAGCAAGAATGTTCGAAGATAAAGAAGTCTCATTAAAGAAAGCCCACTGTAGGGTCAGATTTCTGTTCTTGGTTGACCGAACTGGAACCCGATGTGGTCTTCTGTTGTGGTAGATTGTCTCCTCATCACAGTTGTCCTGAGTGGTCTTCCAGCCAACTCAAACCAGTCTGTTTATTCTCCTCTGACTTATCAAGAAGAAGGGGAAAGATGGGGTTTTCCCACCATTTTTTCCCCCTCACACCATTCTGTGGAAATTGTAGAGATAGTTGTGCATGAAAATCCCAACAGATCAGAAGTTTCAGAAAATCTCAACATCCATGCCAAGGACATCGGCTGAAGTTCTTAGTTTGTATTTGCATGTTTTTTTTTTTCTGTATATCTCTCTCCTGCCACATGATTGGCTGATTGGTTAAGTAAATTAATACACAGGTGTTCCTGCTAGCTATATATATATATATATATATATTTATACAATATATATTATATAACTCTTCTGGGAAGGTTCCTCAAGGTTTAGGAGTGTGTTTATGGGAATTTTTGACCGTTCCTGTAGAAGCGCATTTGTGGGGTCAGGCACTGATGTTGGACGAGAAGGTCTGGCTCTCAGTCTCCACTCTAATTCATCCCAAAGGTGTTCTATGGGGTTGAGGTCAGTCAAGTTCCTTCACATCAGACTCACTCATCCATGTCTTTATGGACCTTGCTTTGTGCACTGGTGTGCAGTCATGTTGGAACAGGAAGGGGTCATCCCCAAAAAGTTGGGAGCATGAAATTGACCAAAATGTCTAGTTATGCTGAAGCATTACAAGTTCCTTTCACTGGAACTAAGGGGCCGAGCCCAACCCCTGAATTCAACACAACACCTGAATTCAATGATTTGGAGGGGTGTCCCAAAACCTTTGCCAATAAAGTGTATTTTGAAAGTAAGGTGACAAAATTTTCAAAAATCTTTTTTTTATGGTTGTGTGATGTGTGTTGAGTCATCTTCACTTGGTGCTTACCTCAGATAACCTGGAGCTCAGTGTTTTCCCTCAAATGCGTTTGGAATGTGCTAATCACCTAGCAAACAGCTCATGATATGACGGCCCCGGGTTGCTTACGGTTACGATTTAATAAAGCTTCGGAGAAAAATTTACCAATGGTATGTTTCATAGAAAAACAAAGTTTAGAACTACAATGAAAAAAAAAAAAAAAAGATTCAGTACATCCATGCAAGCTGTAATTATTATTAAAACATTTTTAAAAAGGTGTCAGGATACCTGTGGTGTCTTAGACAAGTGTTATTATGATGTTATTGTAATGCCTAGCCACGCTTCTAAGGACTGTAATTGAGACGGTGTTTAGCACTTACCTGAGGTTAACAATGCTAGCTAAGAGGCTATCAACCTCTTAGGCTGTACTTTTGTGAAGCTTTGTGTGGTGGAAATAAAGAGGTCAAGTTAAATATGAATCACTGTTTTTATTGTCCTCATATAAACTCTTATGTGAATTAAAAACAATAGGAAGTAGAAAGTCTTTCGCTGCCAGTATTTCTTGAACGGATGCAATGCGAGGCTAAGCATGAGCAGCGCTAACATGACAAAAACAATGTCTTCTCATTTGATTTATTAGCTTTGACCTAATCATGGGTTGTTGCAATATTTTTGGATTTGCTTACACTAAATTTCCATATCACCCACATCTACTTATGTGCATGTTTTGTTTGTTTTTTTGTTGTTTTTTTTAAAAACAGTGTATTTATCCATTTAGCATGAAGCACCTCTCTTCAGTAGCACGGGTAGGCTGCAATCAGAGCGACAGTCGTGGCTGATTCAGCCTCTTGTCACATCACTAGAGAAGCCATAATGGAAATAACATTATAGTGAAGATTAGGAAAAACAAACCGGTGGCAATTACCACAAGTGCCATGAAGCGCTGTGTGTAGGCTGCTGTTGTAGAAAAGCTCCTGTATGTGTGTTTGTGTGTGTGTGTGGGCCATGTGGCTTTCCCAACTGCTCTATGGAGACACCGTGTCTGAACCATCTACCGGAAGAGTGATGTTTTCTCTAAACATTTTATCTCTATCTTTTTTTTTCTTTCTTTTTTTTTGAGGGATCAGTTTACAGAGGCATTTGCTCATAGTTTAGAGTAGCTGTGATGCTGCGTAGAGACTATAGGAAAGTCAGGGTGAGGGCTGGACATGTTCGGACTCATCGCTCTACAGCTTTTCGTTTTTATTTTGGATCTTGTGTTCCGCCTCTTAACCTACTGCAAATGCTGCTTCATCTCAGACGATTAGAGTTGCGTGAGGAATTCACAGTTAAACACTGGCTAGCTATTTTGCGTTACTTACTTTTAAATAACATTGCTGTTGGATAGGATCGAGCCTCATCCGTATTCTGTATCATGCTCCGTTTTCAGTCTCCCAAGTGCGATCGTCGAATGTGCCATAATTGAAAAGAATCTTTGAAGGAAACCTAGTGGGAAAGATTCAGCCGGTTCAGTTTGATTTGTGTTTAATCGTCCAATCGTCTCATCTTCACGTACGGCTGAAGACGTTCATTAAGTTATATGAGCTCCTTAAAAACAGTGAGCGCATTTCTTTTTTTTTTTTTGTAAAAAGAGACAATTATTTACTATTAAATTATGAATAACTCAACAATAATGTAAACAATACTATGGCATCAATCGGTAAAAGATAAATAAATAAATAAATAAATAAATATTCATAAATAAAAATATTATATATTATATATAAAATTATATAATATATATATTATATATTATAAATAAAAATTGTTCATCACACTGTGCTTTTAAAAAAAGCACATAAATTTATTTAATATTTATACTTATTTATTTAATATTGATTGATTTATTTATCGCTGCTGTAGAAGTGATTCCATTTTTAAAAGATTTATTTGTTTGTTTTGTTCGTATCTTATTGTTTCCATATGTAGCAAGTGTGATACTGTGCTGCAAAAAATGAAAACAAATACAAAAATCATTTGAGATTTAATAAATATATATACTGTGTTGTTAGATGATGTGTACACTTGCTTTTCACTGTTATCATCGTTGTAAATGTATTCAGTTGTCTTCATGCAGCGATTGAACACACGCTAGTCGAAGAGTAAAGTTTGTATATTGCAAAATAACTCTCTTTTTTTGTTGTTGTTGTTGTTGTTCTTCCTCTACAGATTCCTTTGTGAACAGTCAGGAGTGGACATTGAGTAGATCAGTTCCAGAGCTGAAAGTGGTAAGTTTATGCACAAGTATTTCAAATGTGATGATTTTAAGTGTTTTAAACAGATCATGAATGCATCAGTGAGACACATCCGGTTGCTATTGGGGGGGAAAAATCGATTGCACTAAACAAATCTGAAGAAATGGACGTTGAGTCAAGCTATGGAGAATCTTTCCGTTCCTCTGAGGGTGTGATGAGTCGATTCTCTGTAGATTAGTAGTAGGATGTAGGATGAACAAAAGGATTTGTAGATGAAATTACGCAGCTTTGAATCTGACGCTCGTAGCGCACGGCTGGCGCTGAGGCACAGCAGGGCAGATGTGCTGCTGACGCTGAGTGGCACTTTCAGGTTTCACAGTTGACAGTCTTTGAAATCCGTTCATCTGCGTCAGTCATTAGAGCGCTTCAAGCTTTTTCTCTCGCACATGAAACTGTCAGGGTTCAAATTTAGCAGGTCTTGAAAAAACATTTTGAATCAGAACACCGTAGGGTGTTAATGTTCCCCTTCAGCGGAGGTGCCAATATTTACGGTTTTGTAGAAGAATTATTGATTTTTGACTTCTTAAGCAATGCATGTGATGCATGAGGCATCTCTCCTGAGACAAAATGACAGATTGGGAGCTCTTTTAACCTAGAACAGCCAAAATCTGAACAAAGAAATGTTAATTCACTAAAGGGGAAAGGACATGACTTTTTTTTGAGCCAATAGGAATGAAGGCGGGGCTGTGGGCTGGAGGGAGGCGGTGCTTATTATTCAGTCGATCTCGCACTACTTGTGCCTTGCTATTTTCCTGCTAGAAATTAAAAAAAAAATGGCTGGCACTTTCAGAAATGACTGCAAAACAGCTTTTTCGAATTATCTTCAAGGTGTCAGTCATATCCTATATACACGTCTCCTTTCTCAGAGCAGCTCAGAGCAGATGAAACGCTCTTAAAAATAAAGAAGCCATGCCGAGAAAACATTTAAATCAATCAGCTCTGAAGCAATCTTCTTTAGCATTCGAAGCCTTGAGGTTCGGCTCACCCAATCAGGAAGGCGTTTGTGCTGAGATCGCTGTGAAGGATCGCAGCTCCTTAAGCCTCGTTAAGACCTGAGCGGCATTCTCATCCTCGTAATTAAGCTCGAACTTGGATTAATCACCCACTTGCGGCCTGGAAAGAAGAAGGGATGTGTTCTCTTTGTTTTTTCAAGACGTCTTCCGCTTTGTTCTTAAAAAAGGATCCCGAGGCGGATCGTGTTTAGGCTTTTTAGAAGGAGCCATGTATAGAGATACACACCCAGTCCTAGGATTGAGCTCCCGCTCTCATTTGATGTCAGTTTTTTCAAGAACATACCTCGTTCAAACGATGAATAAAAGAACCAGTAAATGAGCAGATTTTTAGCATGTTAGCAAAACCAGTCAGTCCATGTTTGTATGTCTACACGTGAACACACAGTTCCATACAAGGTAAAGAATGAGTCTCCTCATTAAGGAAAATTTGTCGGTTGTCAGATTTCAAGCTTCCTTGAGAAGACGAATCATGTCCTGTTCACACAGAGAGACTGTTCGAAAGAAAGTACCCAAAGCTCCATCCATTGACAAGTTCACCTGAAGTTCAGCCTTCATGAGGATTAGTACTGTCTTCATTAGGCACTGCAGAATAATAAGGAACTGTGGAGCTCTCTCTATACAACCAGCACCTTACTTTTCCTTCAGCCAGCTAGCTCTTTTTTTTTTTTTTTTTTTTTTTTTTTTTTTTTTTTTCACCTGTCTTAGCGGCACTGATTTATTGTGTTTGGAGATTTATGTCATGAGAGACTTTAGCGCCTTATTGATACAGCGACAAGCCATGGACGTTAATGAATGTTTATAAAATGATTGACCAACAGTTCTGCTCCAGATTCATGCACAAATTTGGAAAAGAAAAATTATATATATATAAATATATATGTATATATATAAAATAAAATGTATATATATGTAATATATATTGAAAAAAAAATTATATATATATAAATATATATTATATATATAAAATAAAATTATATATATTATATATATACTTTTCCTAAGCCACATAGTAAACCATTATCACCATTATCATTTTTTACATAACGTTCTGAGGGGGGTGCGGTGGCTTAGTGGTTAGCATGTTTGCCTCACACCTCCAGGGTTGGGGGTTTGATTCCCGCCTCCGTCGTGTGTGTGTGTGTGGAGTTTGCATGTTCTCCCCGTGCCTCGGGGGTTTCCTCCGGGTACTCCGGTTTCCTCCCCCAGTCCAAAGACATGCATTGTAGGTTGATTGGCATCTCTAAATTGTCCGTAGTGTGTGAATGAGAGTGTGTGTGTGCCCTGCGATGGGTTGGCACTCCGTCCAGGGTGTATCCTGCCTTGATGCCCAATGACGCCTGAGATAGGCACAGGCTCCCCGTGACCCGAGTATAGTTCGGATAAGTGGTAGACAATGAATGCATGAATGAATGAATGAATGAATGAACATAACGTTCTGTATGTAAAAAGAAATAAATTCATGTTAAAACATTCGTGGATTAAAAAAGGACACAATTATTCAAAATGAATCAAGATTAGGTTTTGTCTGGCCGTGTTATTCAGACATAAGTTTGAGAAAAGTTTGTTGTACTGCATTAAGAAAGAATAAATTACCTCAGTAATTACCTCAGTTGATCAGTACACACCGTATGTAGTGCTAACGTTGCTCCAGAGGAAGCCCAGGTCACTTTTTCGCCTCTTTCAGAGCTAAAAATAAGAAGTTCACAATTCTGTAACAGCTGTGAAATAGCATAGCTATATGCTAATTTAAAGGCTAATCACTTTACACAAGAAGGCTCTAGCATGTGGTCTAGCTTGACAGGCTTAGCATTTTAGCTTAGCTTTTTCACTCACATTTCTCACTCAGCTGCTTCAGAACATGGCTGACAAAACACTAAAATAGACATTTTCTTTTCATACTGATTTATGTCACTGTTTATCTTTCGGAATCAGCTCTCATGAGTCTTTAAGCTATAATCTCTCTTCACTCTTTGCTATTTAGCATCATTAGCATCACATACAGCTCTGCGAAGGTGGTTAACAAAGCAAAAACAACGCCTCACCTGGATGTCTTGAGTGTCCACTTGACTCAGTCGTTAAAACTGTTCACTAATTCACCTCTCCAGCGATAAATTAGTCCATTATAAATTTTCATCAAGGTTTTTCCCCACCATCTTTTTCTTTCTGAGGAGATTGAGCTGAGGAGGGAGTGAAGGGGCACTGGGGTGTGTTTTAAAAAGAAAATAAACACAAACAAGCACTCTGAGACGTTATACAGTGTTTTTTTTAACAGTTTCTCAGAGGCAGAGGGTTTAACCATGATTATTTATGCTGTTCTATATATTTTCCAATGTTCCTTTTGAAAATTGCTCTATTTTTAATGAGCTGTTGTTATTGTCCCATTTGAATGTGCTGCTTTTTTGTTCCCCTCGAGTCATGACATATTGCGTATTGTGTCGCAGGGCATTGTGGGTAACCTGTCCAGCGGGAAGTCGGCCCTGGTGCACCGGTACCTGACAGGAACATATGTCCAGGAGGAGTCTCCGGAGGGTGAGTGGACATGACTGGAGCAGTGAACTGCTGTATGTGATTTGTTTTTGGGGTCAGTGAAACCCGCTGTGCAACCCTGCTGTGCTCTCTGTGTGTGTGTGTGTGTGTGTGTGTGTGTGTGTGTGTGTGTGTGTGTGTGAGTGATTTATTATGGGCTGTTTTTTTTTTTTTTTCCCTCGGAGAGAACCCTGACTGTGGAAAAGAGGTGTAGTTAAATCTCCCATGGGGAATGAGATGACGTCCACATGGTGATTTAATTTTTCTTGCCTCGACCTGAATCGTCTTCCTGATCCCTTCACCAGAATATAGTTGACTGACAGGATTAAAACGTGATGTGTTTTTTGTTCTACCAAATTAAACATTGGTGAATTGCTATGATATAAGAGGAATTAAACATTACAGTAATGCATTCATTACACCACCTCATGTTTGATTTTTTTTATTTTATTTTCCATTGTCCGTACCGCTTATCCGATCTATTCTCGGGTCACGGGGAGCCCGTGCCTATCTCGGGCATCAAGGCAGGATACACCCTGGACGGAGTGCCAACCCATCGCAGGGCACACACACACTCATTCACTCATGCAATCACACACTACGGGCAATTTAGAGACTCCAATCAGCCTAGAAGCATGTCTTTGGGCTGTGGGAGGAAACCGGAGTACCCGGAGGAAACCCACCAAGCACAGGGAGAACATGCAAACTCCACACACACAGTGAGCGGGAGTGAGAGTCAAACCCAGGACACTGGAGGTGTGAGGCGAACGTGCTAACCACTAAGCTTTTATTTTATTTTATTTTATTTTATTTTATTTTATTTTATTTATTTATTTTGGCAGTTTGAAGAATTTCTACGATTTATGGTTCCTGTTATGCTAAGAGTGGCTAAGGTTTTTAATAAATTTCACCAAAACATCACTTTGCATCGTATTGTACTGTTGTTTTGCTTAATATCAGAATCAGTCCTGTCAGTTAAGCAACTCATCATGGTCTAAGGAATAAAACACAGGGACTTTTTTAGGAAAATAATCAACGACAGCAGGGTTATACGTTAACACCAAGAGGTTGACGTGTTTCCGTGAAGAAAAAATAACCATTTGTGAACGATTACGGTTACAAAGCACTGACACTGGACACTCATTCCATAAACGTTGAATGAACCTAACAGAGAACATGAATAACTATTATTCATTTTTCATTTATTGTTAAATAGTAGTTTTGGCATTACATTTTAAATGACTTGGAGCCCTTAGAAACAATAATATATTAACGCAAGGTGGTGCACTTCTAGAACATCAGTCAATCTCTCAGAACTGAAATCTAAAGGAAAACTTTCATGAAATTGTCTCAGACTTTTTTCTTTTGACATTACATGTAGCCCAAAAACGTTAAAAGAGTGTCCTCATAAAACAAAGGAGTGTCTTCATAAAACAAAGGAGTGTCCTCATAAAACAAAGGAGTGTCCTCATAAAACAAAGGAGTGTCCTTATAAAACAAAGGAGTGTCCTCATAAAACAAAGGAGTGTCCTCATAAAACAAAGGAGTGTCCTCATAAAAACAAAAACTTTCCACATATACGCCACTTCATTCTTTGCGAGCTCTGACACTGGAGACTCATTCCAAAAACACTGATAAAACTATCATTCGTTTTTCTTTATGAAATAACAAGTTTTGAATCCATTTGTTGAGTATTGAATTTAGATTTAATCGGATCGTCATTCACTCGTAACTCATCACTATAGAAACGAAAAAGTATTAAGGTGATTTTTCTCAGATGATGCGTCATAGGTGATGGTGTAAAAAATGAATCGATACCATCTGACCAGTCAGAATTAAGAGAAACAAAGAAAAAAGGTGTACGTAAAAACTTCGCAGATGTAGCTGTAAGCCGTAAAACTGTGATGTGTTTTTAAACTAAAAAGAAAAAGATTGGTAAATTGTTATATATTGATATAAGAGGAATAAAACACCGCTTCATTATACCATCTCATGTTTGATTAGATTTCATTTTATTTTGTGTGTGTGTGTGTGTGTGTGTGTGTGTGTGTGTGTGTGTGTGTGTGTGTGTGCACCCAGATGATTTATGATTCAGGACTGACTCATGGAAATGTTTAGCGGTGCTTCATGTATTTTCAGTTTTGGGTCGCTACAGGATGGAACAGCTTATAATATTAATAATCATATAAAGATTTTTTTTACTCAAATCAGAGGACTCAGAACTCCTCCATCTTCCTGACGACTTCTATTGCAAGAAACGGGTCGATTCGACCGAGCGGCTGTAGCGTAGCGTGTTGCTGTCATCCTGATTTGCCGGCTGCGGTGTTGCTATAGCAACAGAGGGTCAGGAGAGGAGATTGTGGGCTGCTGTTTTGCTGTGTCAAGGTCTAAACTGCGTTTTCATGCGCGAAAGGTGGATTTAGAAAACAAGCAAAAAAGTCTAGCTTGATCCGCTATTAATTATCATATCGCTTACATTTACATCTAAATTAACACCATTTTTGTAGAACTCTCTCTACTCCTTTTTTTTTTTTTTTTTTAATAAGTCAGGGCTGAGTGAATGAGATCAGACTTGCCTTTTTTCTGGCATGTCAGGATTTGCCCTGTCAGCTACATGATAATTATGTGCCGGTGTTATTAAGACGCTCTGTGCTTTGCGACCGCAATTACACGACAAAAGAGATGTGTTATTGGAAATCATCGTTCACCAGATCGTTTTGATGAGCGCTGATTTCCGTCGTGATACTTTTCTGTTTAGCGCGGTTGTAAAAGAGTCATTAAAACACAATGATGGTTGATGAAACCTGCAGCTTAGCTTGTGTGAGAATTTCAATGCGTTTTAATGACTCGCTAAACAGAATAGCATCTCGACGTGTTGATCTCTGAGGTGCTTTCAGGTGAATAAACATCGTCTTGACCCTATATTTTGCAGTAAATCTTAGAAATTCCATCTTCCCATCGGATTGTATACATTCTAGCTGGATCTGAGCTCGGACACGAGGGAAAGAACCCGATTACAGGAACACTAATGTAATTTAAAAGCTCACAGTTCTCTCACGGTGCTTCCTGATGGAGGCTCTCACCCCGATTTTCATTTTCATGTCCATGTAGAATAACAGCACAGCAATAATCTCCTTATTTAGCTTTTTGTTTCCTTCCATGCCTTCAGGTGCGGTGGAAAAGTAGCAAATTGTTAACCGGAATAAAGGGATGAAGGCTGATGAAAGCGCTCCTGAATAAATGATCACGTCGAGTTTGCCATCTGCTTGCTTTCTTTTGGAAGAATTTACGCAGCAACAGTCGATGAAATTATTTCATTCTGTACCATAGGCGTGTTTTTTGTGGCGCTACACAAAATCTACATCGTGTGTTACAATTGCAAACGCAACCCCGCCCATCGTTCTATCAAGGTGGACAAATCGGTAGCCTGGTCTCTCAGGACAAACACACGAAGTAGAAGTAGAACTCAACATGAAATAGATTGGACAAAACATTCATTGTCTGCCGCTTATCCGAACTACACTCGGGTCACGGGGAGCCTGTGCCTATCTCAGGCGTCATTGGGCATCAAGGCAGGATACACCCTGGACGGAGTGCCAACCCATCGCCGGGCACACACACACACTCTCATTCACTCATGCAATCACACACTACGGACAATTTAGAGATGCCAATCAACCTACCATGCATGTCTTTGGACCGGGGGAGGAAACCGGAGCACCCGGAGGAAACCCCCGAGGCACGGGGAGAACATGCAAACTCCACACACACGGCGGAGGCGGGAATCGAACCCCCAACCCTGGAGGTGTGAGGCAAACGTGCTAACCACTAAGCCACCGTGCCCCCCTGGACAAAACATTGTTTCACAAAATAAATATGTTTATCTGATATGTAGCTACGTTTAAACTTAACATACTTAACATTAACACAATGGACCTTGGTGCTGTAGCTATAGAGCATGTTGTACATTCCAAATCCCACCCCCTGCTGCTGTAATACACACATCAGCCGGTTATTTTTATTTGCCTACTATTAGATTTTCAATTTTTTGTTATTTTTCTTTGTCACATATATTTTTTTGTTACTATAGAAATGATACTAGTAACCTAGCTGTCAAAGGTGTTATAGAAAATATATGAAAACCTTCTGACCAATCAGGATCAAAAGCAACAAAGCCATCATAAATCGTTCTTGCTAGCTCACTTGCCTGCTAGTCATCTAAAGTATCGAGAGAAACTAAAGATGCTAGCTACACTGGATGTAAAGATGGAGTGCTGCAGTTTATACTAATACTTGTTTGGTTTTAGTCTGTGTTAATGAACGTATTTAGCTAACTAGCTCTCTGTTATGTTAGCTATCATTTATAAGCATTGTCAGTTATATACATACCCAGACTTTTCCTTTTAGCCGTTCTGCATTGTTTCACGAACTCAACGCTTACCTTGCTAGCTTACATCTCACCATGCATATATACATTGTTGTTGTTGTTTTGTTTTTTTTTGTTTTTTTTTGTTTTTCTTTATTGTATGATGTGACCGGTCCACTCCTTATTGGACAAACTTTTAACTCTCTGTCACAGGAGGAAGGTTTAAAAAGGAGATTGTGGTGGACGGACAGAGCTATCTGCTGCTAATTCGAGACGAAGGAGGACCCCCTGAGCTTCAGGTGTGATTATGATACAACCACGTTATAATTCTTGTACTTAATTTTTAAATATTTGATCTTCATTGGTGTTTGCTGCATTACCCACAATGCCTTTCAGCTACCTTTAGAGTTGTCCTTTAAACATCAGTGTTTCTCTTCGTGAAATGTCTCAGCAGCTGGTAAATTTTGTGTGTAAAAAAAAAAAGGACCCATTTACGAGTCCCTTGACGGGAGCGTTCATTATAAAGAACACCATTATCAGCCTTCTAATGCAGTCGGTCGCTAATTGCTTTCAGCACTAAATGCACACGAATGATTGAAAGATGTGCAGTGAAAGTGTAGAGAATTAAAATGACCTCTGGGAGATTTCGGGGAAGTGCATTTACCCGGGCCTCATTTTGGATCTGGCAGCAGCTCTGAGAACGAGGCGAGCGAGTTGCCCTCCAAAAGGAATGATGGATATGTTGTGCGCTCACTCCTGCCGTCTTTTGGGGCATGTATCGGTCTGGTCCCTGTTTTCCTGTTTCAAAATGATACACAGCCTGCGACGGCTCGTCTTAATTACACGCGCTGAAGGCTCGCAGCGGAACAGCGGGAAAGGAGACGCTGATGGAAACTGTTCCTGGGAACGCGCTTCCTGCTGGATTAGTGGGAGTGCTTCAGCTTCTGTTACCTCCATTAGCTGTTGCTCAAATAGGATAGCATTATGGTAATGAATAATTAGCTGTTCTTCTAGCATGCTACAGTTATGCTAATGAATGTACAGTGATACCTGTCCTTTCTTTAGGTTTATTGTCGATTAACTGCTGTTCTAGTGTAGTAAGGAACGATTAGCTGTTTTTCCATTGTGTTAATGAGTGAATTATTGTTCTTCGTTTACATTAATGGCCTTTTAGCTGTTCTTTCATGATTCCAATGATTGATGAGCTGTTCTTTCATTACAGTAATGAACGATGAGCTCTGCTATTATTTTTCTGAACATTTAGCTGTTCTTACTCTATGGTAATGAACGATGAGCTGTTCTTCCATTAGAGTAATAAATGATGAGCTGTTCTTCCATTACAGTAATAAGTGATGAGCTGTTCCTCCATTACAGTAATGAACGATGAGCTGTTCCTCTAGTACAGTAATGAATGATGAGCTGTGCTGTTATTGTAATGAACATTTAGCTATTCTTCTTTTATGGTAATGAACGGTGAGCTGTTCTTCCATTACAGTAATGAATGATGAGCTTTTCTTTTATTACAGTAATGAACCATTGGCTGTTTTTCCATTATAGTAATGTTCATCTATTATAATAATAATAATAAAGCATTAGCTGTTCTTTTATTCAAATAAACGCTGAGCTGTACTTCTTTTTATAATAAGGAAAAATGAGCTGTTTATAGCAGTGAACGATTAGCTGTTCTTCCTTGATCCTCCTGAACGGTTTGTCTTTTATTGTAATAGACAATTATAATAATGAAAAATGAGCTGTTCCATAGCAATGAATGACGAGCTGTTCTTCTTTTAGAGCAATGAATGTTTAAGTGACACAAGCTTCATGGCAATTAATGATTAGCTCTTCCTTTATGCTAAAGTTTGTTAATAAATGATTCACTGCTTTTTTATACAAGGATTATAGTAATCAACAATTAGCAGTTTTTAGTATGCACACATTATGATAACGAATGTTCTTCCATTATGATAATTCATGATGATCTGTTATTCCATTATATTAATGAACAAATAGATGTTGTTTGTTTATGCTAATGAATAATTAGCTGTTCTTTCGTCATGGTCACGAATGTTTTTAGTTAAATCTTGCGTTTGCTTGCTCTTGTGTGTGCTCAGTTTGCCGCCTGGGTGGACGCCGTGGTGTTCGTCTTCAGCTTGGAGGATGAGATCAGTTTCCAGACGGTCTATAACTACTTCCTGCGCTTGTCCAGCTACAGGAACACGGCCGAGGTTCCCATGGTGCTGGTGGGAACACAGGGTGAGTCACGACCCACCTGTTCACCATTGTTCATTATTAAACACCTCTCTCATACAAATTTAAACACCTCCAGCTCTTCATTGCCCTCTGTACAAACCCCCCCCCCCCCCCCCCCCGGTAATGATCTCACAGTGAAAACCTGACTGCCAAAAAGCACACCGAATATGATCTCACATTCTCTTCTCTCTCCTCTGTCAAGATGCCATCAGTGCCACCAACCCGCGAGTAATCGACGACGCCCGAGCCCGGAAGCTCTCCAACGACTTGAAGCGTTCCACCTACTACGAGACCTGCTCCACTTATGGCCTCAATGTGGAGAGAGTCTTCCAGGATGGTGAGACACCCAAATGTAAAAGCGATGAGAGCAGTGAAGCTCAGATCCTTCACTGAAGAAATCCTTGTAATGTGTTAAGAACAGTGACTTGCATAAGTATCCCCTTCCAACCTCTTTGACCAACCTGGAACTTCACCGTAATGAATTTACACAGATTATCGAACTGGTGTGGACAAATCAATAGATCGCACAATTATGTGAAGCATGGTGCTGGTAGTTCTAATGGGCTACAGCACTAAAAAGACAAGGATTTAGCTCCGAGCAGGCAGCTAGGGATTTCTTTTACTAGTACAGTCTCTCTGCCGCCTCTTACCATCGCTGGCTTTTTCACTGTAACCCCAAAATAGCACTTAGGAGCAAAAACGCCAGCTATAAATCATAAATAATAATAGTCTTCACATAGGAATTATAGTCTGTCCACCAGAGTAAGAACACTAATCCTGGTTCCTTTTTAGTTTTTTGCTAACATGAGTTAATGGCCAGGAAGTTGCTGATCCCAGATAAGCGCTCTTATTCCAGAGATAATAAACCCTACGTGCCCAGGTTTAATGTTAACGCCGCCGATTGACGCTTTGTTTTAATTGCTTAAATTTACTGGAGTGCTATTCAATCTCACCGTGTCTCTGTGTTGTGTTTTTTTTTTTAATGGCTGAGATGGCGATGGCTTGCGTTTCTTCCCTGTGCTTAATCGAGTCCTTAGGCTGCGCTTGAAATAATTAAAAGAAGGTATTTGATGTACACTCCAGAGCATTCAGGCCGACGGCAGACTAATCGCTTACTTATTCCTCCGTTTCCTGCTCTTCGTACTCGCTCGTCTTCTGCTGTGCCATAACAGTAGAACGCTTACTGCGCAACCTATTCCTTCATTCTCAGTGCTTTTACTGCACCATTCCCAATTTGAAGAACGATGTCATTTAATCTGCATGATAAATGAGCTTCCAGTAAAGAAAACAATATTTAATGCTAATGTAAAAAAAGATGAGTCCATGTCTGTGCAAATAGACGACATTTCTTACAGTTATAATAAATAATTGTTCATAAAGAGTATAATGCGTGTTATGATGGAAGAGCAGCGTCTCCTGGAGGTCCACAGGGCTTTGTGTTGATCTGCCGCAGTGTACGGGTGGGATATGATGATGTGTAGCGTTAGTGCACCCTCTAGTGACAGGATGCATCATTGCCTCATTTACGTGTGGCTCAGTAAAGATCCTACAATCGTTTCCTTTTAAAATGAGCGCTAGCGACGTTTTTTGATTTGGGCTCGGGATTCAATGCTGATCCTGACTTTAGTAAAGTGCTTATGAACAGAATGAGACTCTGTAAAGAAAAAATAAAACATTAAAAGCACGCCAGAAAGACATCAAGACATGAGACACAACATCTGTTCAATAATGACTAATTAGCACTTCCAGGATTTACCTCAGTAATTGCTCTTTTGGACATTTCTATTCAGAGAACAACTGCCTGGGTACACTTTATTTTCTCTCTTTCTTTTATTTTAGCATTTTTATTTATTTATTTTACAATTCTGTTAGCCAGACTTCAAAAAATATATATAGGACAGGAAACTATAAAAGTATTCCTCGGAGGTACTAGCTAACATGAGGTAACATGACAGAATTTACTCCAGCTACATTCCTAAACGTTCCTAATCTCCACTGCTAATTACCATGTGCTAACCTGACAGAAAATCTGTGAGGGTTTTAAGCTTTACTAAAATATTCCCAATACTAGTCAGATAGCTACCTTGCGCTAGCCTAACAGAGACCCTGTATGGATTTAATGTATACACAAAAGTATAAATATATAATATGTATATATATTTAGCCAGTTATCTAACAGGCTAACCTCACAGAATATCTGAGAGGATTTAAGTTACATTGATATTCATAATCTTTACTAGTGACTCGACAGCTCGCTGGTATTAGCTAACCTGACAGAATATCTGAGAGGATTTCAAGTCACATTCATATATATGGATCATGGTTACTACCAACACTAGTCAGCTAGCTAACATGAGCTAACTTGACAGAAAATCTTGTAATATTCATTGCTATCTTTAGCTGGATAACTAATATTTGTTAAACTGACAGAATATCTGAGAATACTTAAGTTATATAGATATTCGTGATCTTCAATAGTTGCCAGCTAGCTAGCATGTGCTAACCTGACAGAATATCTGAGAGGATTTTAAGTCACATTCATTAATATGCACCATGGTTACTACTAACACTAGTCAGCTAACATGACATAACCTGACAGAAAATGTAGAATTCAGTGCTATTTAGCTGACTAGCTTATATTTGTTAACCTGACAGCATATCTAAGAGGATTTAATTTACATAAATATTCATAATCTTCGAATTTTGCCTGCCTGCTAGCGTGTGCTAACCTGACAGAATAACTGAGAGGATTTCAAGTCACATTCATAAATATGCATCATGGTTATTACTAACACTAGTCAGCTAGCTAACATGAGCTAACCTGATAGAAAATCTTGTAAAATTCAGTGCTTTCTTAAGCTGACTAGCTAATATTTGTTAACCTGACAGAATATCTGAGATGATTTCAATTTCATAAACATTCATAATCTTCTACTGTTGCCAGCTAGCTAGCATTTGCTAACCAGACAGAATATCTGAGAGGATTTAAGTCATATTTGTAAATATTCTTCATGTTTATAGTTAACACTAGCCAGCTAACTAAAATCTGCTAATTTGGCAGTGTCCGATAAGATTTAGCATGTTATATTTCTAAATATTAAATTAATAATCTTCGTTATTAATAAGTTCCCGAACCTGACAGAGTATCTGAGAGGATCTTCACTAGTACCTCTATCCAGCTAACTAACAGTCATTAACCTGACAGGATATCTGAGAGGATTATTTATTAATGACCACATCCTTCACTTCTGACCGTAAACCACTTCTTTGTTCTGTAATTTTCACTTTCACTGAGCTCCAGCCAGTGTGCGAGTTGCATTAGCTGCACTGTGATGACATGTTCATGCGTGTATGTGTTTGCAGTCGCTCAGAAGGTGGTGGCACTGAGGAAGAAGCAGCAGTTGGCCATCGGGCCGTGCAAATCTCTGCCAAACTCACCTAGCCACACGTCCGTCCCCGCCGCGGCCATTCCCTCCGTACACCTCAACCAGGTGAGCCCATCCTCCACCCGAGCAGGGATCCGGGAAAAAACATTTCACGGCAGAAATGCTTATAGATCTTGTAATGTGTTAAGTAAGTATTCTCCCGGCTCTAAGCGCTCCATCCGGTGTCGTATTGAAGTGGTGGGAATGTGAAGCATGGTGGTGGTGGCGGTGGATGTGTGGAATCTATAGAAGGTTCCGGAGAGACTGCGGTGGCTGTGTGTAGAATAACATGCACTTTAATCTAGTTACAAGATGAAATCCATCTTACAGTCAACTCCAAGTTATTGCCGGCTTTTTTATAGTAATGTGCAAAAAAAAAGAAGAAGACACAACCTTTGTGTTGTTGTGTTCCGTTCCAAAAGTATTGGCACCCCTAATAAAAACAAATAGTTATACATGGGAAGGATGTATCTTTTTCTTATTGCTTTTAATCTTCCACACTGTTGCCTTTTTGCTTCCTATTTTGTGACGAAGGCAACAATACAGTAGATCCAGGAAGAAGATTCAAAGTAGATTCACACAGAAGCTAATAAATATTAAAGACTTGAAGCGGTTTTTGTCTGAAGGAAATTTTTTGAGGAAGAGGTTAACACTTGTCTGTGGAAGGATTTCTCATTTGTCTAAATCAACCTAAAATAGTTTGCAGAAATACGTCTTAAGTTAAGAATTGAATTGAATGTTTCTTAAACTTTATCAGACGTTATTGTAAGAGGCTCAGTGCTCTTATTCTCTCCAGAGGACAAGATAACCGGCAATCCATTTTTAAACCGTTTTAATCTCTCCTTTCTCCCTGTGTCTCTCAATCTCTCTCACTCTCAATCGTTCACCTTGTTCCTCCTGTTTCTCGTCCTTCTCTCTATTTGTGTCTCTCCACCTCATGTTTCTTGATGTCTTCATTCCTGCTGTCTTTCCGTCTCACGTTCTCTGTCTGTCCTCTCTGTCTTTCTTTCTTTCTTTCTTCCATCCATCTCTTCTTCTTTTGTCTCTTTCTCCCATCTCTGTCTCTCTCATCCTTTCTTTTTTTCCTCTCTGTCTGTCTATTTCTCTTTCTGCCTCTCTCTCTCTCTCTCTCTCTCTCTCTCTCTCTCTCTCTCTCTCTCTCTCTCTCTCTCTCTCTCTCAGGCTGCTAACGGAGGGGGTGCACCGTTCAGTGACTACTCCTCCTCAGTGCCCTCCACCCCCAGCATGGGGCAGCGGGAGATGCGCATCGAGACCATCGCTGCCTCAAACACGCCCACGCCCATCCGCAAGCAGTCCAAACGTCGCTCCAACATCTTCACAGTAAGTATGAGGCAGCTGATGCAGAGCACCACACACTCGCATTACTGAGAGGGAGGTAGAGAGAGATAGAAAGAGGAAGAGAGAAAGTAAGTTAAGAGAGAGCCTCTTAACTGCAGGCCTTCAAACAGCTCCATCGCCCCACATCAATCCAGTCGCTATTAGCCTTTATGTTCTGGTTCAGGTCAAAGCGTGATGTGAAACATGTCTGTGGAACTTTAATTTGAAATTTAATTAAAATAAATATATTTAAGTTCATTTTAACTCAATATTTTTTGTAGAGAAAAATGATTATAGATTATTTTATTTTATTTTATTTTATTTTTGAAAATGCAGAACAGGCTAAAGATTTTAATTAGTTCACCATGTATCTGGATCATTTACTGTGTAAACACAATTTGACCTCATTTTTAAAATCCTTTTCGACTCCTTTGACAGATTGACTCCATATTTTGCAAATGAAACCTAATCCTCGATCCCTTCTTCTCATTCTCTTCTCCTTTGAATGATTTTCACGAAGCAAATTCTTCCCTTTCTCTGAATCTGTTTCCAAGCTTATTTCCCTAAATAATAGTAAAGAACCGAGATAAAGATAAATGATGTCTATTTGAACGAAAGCTACACGTTCGTTCAATCAAATCCTGCAACACAACATGAGGGTTGATTTAAGCAGCGATACCGGTGGAGCTGTTTGGAGATCTGGGTTTCGAGGTACACCAGAGGGAGCTGCTGAGCTCAGTCTTACCAAAGCCCTCCTCGAAGCACATGCGAGAGCAACCTTTCCAAAGCAAAAATGTAAATCACTTACCAAGCAGCAACAAATCATAGCGACTGGACTTGTCTCATCTCGAAGACGTTCCTGAATTTGTGTAATTCCCAACGTTTACTGGTCAGTCCAACTTACACTAACTTAAATGGAAGAAAAAACGAGAGTGAGGGAGGGAGTGTTTATAGCTGCTACAACGTAAGTAACAATTTGTGGGTTGGAGAGGTAAATGCTAAAACCTACGATGTGTTGTCCTGTAATAAATACAAAATTTTCAAACGAAATTAAACACTTTCAGGGTGGGAACAGTAACAGACGTCCAAATTCTGGCCCAAACTGGAACCATTGGAACTTTTAGAACCACTGAACCTCGTCGTCATGACAACATGTCATTGAAAGAAATGTCTGGATGTGAGATTAGCTGTTTTTTGAAGCAGGTTTTTTTTTTTAGATGAAAAACAAAATCTGCATCTGGACAAAATTTGAAAATAAATAAAAACATTTTGGATGAAATTTTGATGAAACGTTGTGAGAACGTTATAAACACAATGTGTTTGCTAACGCATCAGTTGAGGTACTAAGAAAAGGAGATTAAAACAAGCAAAAGCAAAACAGTATTTCTGCTTCTTTGCGCTTTTTGTGCATGAATGATTTAAACAAAAATGATTCAACGTTTATGCAAAATGAGAAATACAAAGCACAATGTTGGTTTTGATTGCACAAACCAGACTGTTTTGACTTTTTCCCCCTTCCCCCTTCCCTTCGTTTGTCTGTATATTGTGTCGCAGTAGCCCCAACCCTGAGTACCATTAGGTCTCGTTGCCGCCAATGTTGAGAAGCTACAAAACCATACAGCTTGAATACACTAGTGCTGGGCTTTGGGGGTCCAGTGGAAAAGCTTTTTTTGATGCAAAAAAAAAAGTACTTTGTGGAATGGAAAAAAAGGCCCAAAGACGATGTCCCAAGTCCAGTTGCTCTGAATTACAACTGCTAGAAATCTTCAGACGTTTGAATAATTACGGAGAGGCTAGAACTGATGATATGACATGAGGAAAAAGGGCGAATTGTTTTGCTTCACAGCCGCTTTGTTTTCCTTTTCTTTTTCGATATTCCGGAGCCCTTTTTATCTTTCGACGTTAAACTGTTAATGTTTTATACAAAGGGAAAAGTTTCCTAGACACATTGCATGTTGCAAAGTTTTCTCTTTAAGAAAACGTCTTTCACTTTGCCCCGCCCCCTCCCCCTCCTGCCACAGCGTCAAATCAACCAATCAACGCCAAGCCCCTCCCCCCACCCTTTTCTTCTCACTTTTAACAGACGTTCGCCTAGCGGGCTTTCTGCTGGAGGAAAAGACAGGGACACACTTTTGCTAGCACCCTGTTCATCCCCCAGTCTAACCAATCAAGACCAGCCCCAGTCCATTCAGGCCCAACCCCTCTCCCACCTGTCCTCCAATCAGAAGGCCCCTGGAGGATGATTGGCGGCTCTCGTGCTAGCTCCCCTGTCCTGTTTTCTCCCTCCCTCCCTTGATAGGTAGTGTCAAACCCCGTGCCCGCGGAGCCGAAGCACGCCACCTACCCCGTCTGGGTGCCTGAGTGGCCGAGCGAACGCAAGTTCCAACTCATGACCTTCTGAGGAGCAGCGACATGGAGGGAGGGAGGGAAAAAGGGAGGTAGGGAGCGGAAAGGAATGGAAAAAAAAACAGGGGGGATGCAAGGTCTCCGGCTTCCAGCGACAAAAGATTCCAGCGCAACTGGAGGAGAGAAGCTCATACCACGCAAGAATCACGACCTCTGCATCGCTGCTGATTCAGTGGTGGTCACCAATTGGGAGTTTCCACCTACAGGGATGAGCCACTATCCTGTCAAACTACCTATTCATCTATCTATCTATCTATCTATCTATCTATCTATCTATCTATCTATCTATCTATCTATCTATCTATCTATCTATCTATCCATCCTTAATTTTTTGGTACTTTTATCGATTTTATGTTTCAAATTTAAGTACAATTCTTTCACAGCTGCACTTAAAAGAGTGGCCTTATTAAGATCTCATCCACTTTTTCTTTTTTTTTTTTTGTATTTACAACCAAAAAATGATGAGCTGTCGAAATCTATGCTCTTTTCTTTAGAAAGAAAAATCTTTGAGGCTTCGGATAGGTCCTGTTTCACACTCTAGGGGGGAAAAAAAAAGTTCAGGGTGCATGTGCCCTCGCCATGTGCCCTAATTTTTACCTTCATTGTATCGAATATCCATTCGAATTGGCAAATACGCTGGAAGGAACGGTACATAACTATTACTGCAGAAACGTACTGTAATTAGTTCAGATTGCACTGTAATTTATTTACGAGGCATAATTAATTGCTGCACTTAATCGAATTCTTTTTATTGGTACATAATTAATTACGGTATGTCACATGACACATAAATGACGTTCTATAGATAATTGCAGTGAGTAAGGACGTAAATAATATGTAAGGTCTTGTACTATAACGTGGCAGAATCGAGGGTGTACAAGACGTGTGCGCGCGTGTGTGTGAGAGCGTGCTTTATCAATCCCACTGCCACAACCACATAGTTAATGATGGTATTTAAAGAACTGATCTGCTGATCCAATTAATTTATGGTCCATAATTAATTACGGTACTTTACAAATGTAATTAAATTTGCGGTACATCATTCAGTGATGAGTTTGCAGTTCATAACTGAGCAGTAATCTATTTACGTTAATTTGTAATTTGTACTTGAAGAAGTATTAGTCTGCATTAGCGCTTTAAGACAAACCAATTTTAATTTATATCAGTGAATCAGACCTAAAAGCTAAGGGACGTGGATTGATAATGAATTCGATTATTTTATTCCCCCCCCCACACACACACACAAATTGAGCGTTCCATGTGTTCCATCCCGCCATCACCTGTGTGCGAGTGGGTGCGATGTGAGTTTTGTGCCACTAGATGTCAGCAAAGGACACCAATAGTCACTCAGTGCTTCCATGGTACTTAAGGAACCGCCACCAATATGTTCCTCATCGGTACGACGTCATTTCTGTGTGAAAGTACAGAGGTGGAAAGGGGAAAGGGGTTCTCATCCTTTTTGTTTGTTTGTTTGTTTCTTAAATATATTTATTTCTCATCTGTCATTTCACTCCTTGAGCCAGTTCTCACTTCACATCAGTTCATTATTATTCATCTTCTGATCCTTCATATTTTTCCCCTTCCAGGCCTTAAAAAAACAAAGAAAACAAAACAGAACAAAACAAAAAAAAAAAGCAGGAAAGTACTAGAAGAACGGGATGTGATCTGTCCTGTGACTTTTTGCAATCTCTTTCCCATTCTCCTTCAATGAAAAGGGCTCTTTTTGCAGAACCCTATGAAGGGCCCTTGTGTGTCGGTGTGACGACTACATTTTCTTCAGCACCTCACACACACACACACACACACACACACAAACACAAACACAAGCATGCTGCTTTACCCTTGGTGTCCTTCTCCTTGTCTCCTGCTCCCAATGCACTGTGGGTAATGCATCATGGCTTTCTTGGACATGTCCCGTGCCAGCCACTCGTAAAGACTCTTACACTTTAAACGTACGAACTTCATTCTATCGCATCGAACTGATTCGGCTTGAGGCCCCTCCCCTTTCCGCGTATCCGACCGCTTTCTCATTTCTCCTCGGATGCTTTTTAACCCCCAACAAGGACTGAACTCATGACATCACGATGCCTTTTTTTTGCCGCAAGCAAGGACTCTAAAAAGACGTGCCAAGATACTATCTGTTTGTTTTGCGTTTCCTCTTCTTCTTCTTTTCTTTCCTTTTTTTTCCCCTGCTTTCTCTATTCTATTCCTTTCGGATCGGTTTCACCTTGTCTCGTTTGCAAAGTAGATGACGTGGGGTAATGCAATATTATTGAGAACGGACAGGGGGTATTTTTTCACACTCCTCTTTCGGATGCTGGTGACAAAGTCGTCTGGGATATGAGCGCAAACATAATGGGATTTTTTTCAAAACAATATATGTATGTGTGTGTGTGTGTGTGTGTATATATATATATATATATATGTATATATATATGTATATATATATATATATATATATATATATATATATGTATATATATATATATATATATGTGTGTGTATGTATGTATGTATGTATGTAGGTAGGTATATATATATATATATATATATATATATATATATATATATATATATATATATATATATATAATATATGTGTGTGTGTGTGTGTGTATGTATATATATATATATACTAGGCATGAAGTTGTGCGTCTGAACTGAAATCCAGGCAAAATGTAATGCCAACTGTGATCAATGAGGCATTGCAGCGTTTTTATTGTTTTGTTTTGTTTCGTTTTCCTTTTTCCTACAGACTTTGCTCACATGCTCTTAAGCTGGAGTGTGGAAAAAAAAAAAAAACTTATGAAGGCCTTCATAAAGCAGCATAGGGATTAAAAATTGAGAAATAAAATGGTGTGGATTGCACTGATTTGTATGAATGTAGTGTCTAATCTAATATATATTTTTTTCTTTGTTTTTGTTCTTTTTTTTTTATTTATTAACTGTTTGCTCAGAAAGCTGTGGAAGGATAAACTGTTACAGTCATTTCTATGACCATGATAATAACAGATGAAAAAAAAAAAAAGACTGCCGTATATCTTGTAATGGAAATTTATTTACCAATGGTATTCAATAGAAAGTATATTCTATAGATATATGAGTATATCTATTAAAGGAAAAAAAAAAAAAACAGCGCCTCTGTCGTCCTCGTCGGAACTGCACCGTGTGGTTCGGCCTGCCGATTCTTTCCAAGTGAACCTGTGACTTGATTTGTATGGTGTCTGTACATAAATATATATAAATATATATATAAAACCCCAAAAAAAGCGAAATAAAATTTTAAAAATTAACATGATTGTGTTGCGTGTGCTTGGACTCTTGTTTCTCTTTTGAAATTTCCAGTCTCCATTTTGCGAATGAGCGTCTTTCATCTCGTTTGTCTGGTGTGTGTGAAGACTCATAACGTGTGTATAAGGTTATACGTTTTTTTCTCTTTGTTTTTTACTTTTTTTTTTTTTACTTTTTGTTTCTGGGGAGGTTGTGTATTCATGGAATGTTTTGGTATAAAAATAAATGAACCTGCTTCTTAACATTTTCCCCCTTTTCCAGGGACGTCTCCAGGATCCGGCACTAAAATGTTAATTTTTTTCCCCCCTAATCTCAATGCTCAAATTTTTTATTATTATGTTTTTTTAAAAAGTGCTTTTTTGTTGTCCTAACCCTAACCTTGTTACTTCATTGACTGTTTTTGAAAGTTTCTAGCCGAGTTTCAGGGCTGTTTCCAGGAAGATGCCTTTAAAGAAGATGCGGAGTAAATTTTTTGTGAAATTGAATTTATTTATGATTGTGTTTCTCTGGTTTGTTATATGAACATGGTGATAATCTAATAGGTGCCAAAAGTAAAGTTTTATATATATATTTATATATCTGTGTGTGTATATAATTGTTGTGTGTGTGTGTCCTGTCTGTGTGTAGTTTGTGTATTTCTATACTGCACGCTCAGTGTGCTGCTGTCTGTTGCGCTGTTTGGCTTGTGCACTCTTTTTGTTAATTTTTTTTCTTTAAAAAAAAAATTATTTTCTTTCTTTTTTTTTTTTGCAATATTTTTTGCCCCCTCTTTCATCCACACACCCCATCACACACCCCATCACACACATTACACCTGCCACTTTCACGTCCACGTCTTGTGGTGGGTTTTTGTGTCGCGCTGATCGACTCGTTTTGTTTCTTTGCAGTCACGGAAAGCCAGCGAGCAGGCAAAGAGCGCTGAGTGTAAAACAGACAGCATAGGCAGTGGGAGGGCCATTCCCATCAAACAGGTGAGTGCACTTTACCCTCACGCACCATGTACCACATGTCTGTGAGTAACGCACTCATCACACGCAACATCGCAATGTATTTATTTATTTATCTATTTGTTCAAGCGATCTTGCAGGGTCCAAGCTCCCAGGTCACAAATAATCAGGTGCACATGTACAAGATCAGTGTCAAGTTCTATAAAGTGATACTTCGGTGTTTGTGAAGTAGAAATGAGTTTTAATTGAATGGTCTTTCTCTTCTTGACCACTGGAGGGTAGTGCAGTGTCAGATTACAAGGAGTCAGGAGTTCCTCTGTGGCCAAAGGATGGTAGTGCAGTGTCACTTTACATGGAGTCACAAGCTCCTCGGTGGCCACTGGATGGTAGTATGGGGTCAGATTATATGGAGATGATGAGGAGTCATGAGTTCCACAATAGCCACTGGATGGTAGTACGTGGTCAGATTGCAAGGAGAGAGGAGTTCCTCAGTGGATAATGAATGGTAGTACAGTTTCAGATAAACAGGAGTCATGAGTTCCTCAATAGCCACTGGATGGTAGATGGGGTAGATGGTAGTAAGGGGTCAGATTGTGAGGAGCTCCTTGCTGGCCACTTAATAGTAGTGCAGTGTCATTTTACATGCAGTCACAAGTTCCTCGGTGGCCACTGGATGGTAGTACGGTGTCAGATTCTAAGGAGAGAGGAGTTCCTCCTTGGATAATGGATGGTAGTGTAGTGTCAGACGATGAGGAGTCATGAGTTCCTCAATAGCCACTGGATGGTAGTATGGGGTCAGATGGCAAATAGAGAGGAGTTTCTCAGTGGATAATGAATGGTAGTGTTGTGTCAGATGATGAGGAGCCATGAGTTCCTCTATAGCCACTGGATGGTAGTACGGGGACAGATTACGAGGAGTTCCTTGCTGGCCACTGAATGGTAGTGCAGTGTCACTTTACATGGAGTCATAAGTATCTCAGTGGCCACTTGATGGTAGTACAGGGTCAGATTGTGAGGGTTTCCTTGCTGGCCACTAAATGGTAGTGCAGTGTCAATTACAAGGACTCAGGAATTCCTTGGTGTCCACTGGATGGTAGCACAGTGTCCGATTGCAAGAAGAGAGGAGTTCCTCAGTGGTTAATGGATGGTAGTGTAGTGTCAGACGATGAGTCAAGAGTTCCTCTGTAGCCATTGGATGGTAGTACCAGGAGTCTGATTGTGAGGAGTTCCTTGGTGTCCATTAGATGGTAGTACAGTGTCAGATCATGTGGAGTCACAGGTTTCTTCTTGTTCACTGGATGGTAGTACAGTGTCAGTTTGCAAGGAGCCATTGGATGGTAGTATGGGGTCAGATTACAAGGACCCAGGGGTTCCTTTGCTGGCCACTGAATGGTAGTGAGTGTCAGATTACAATGATTCAAGAGTTCATTGTTGTCCACTGGGTGGTGGTACAGTGTCACATTGCAAGGAGTCTAGATTTCCCTGGTTGACACTGGATGGTACATAGAGTACAAGGAGTCGGGAGTTCCTCAGTAGTGGCTGGATGGTAGTACAGGCCCATATTACAAGAAGCCAGGAGTTCTTTGGTGGCCACTGGATGGTAGAACACTGTCAGCTTACAAGAATTCAGGAGTTCCTCAGTAACCAATGGATGCTAGAATAGGGTCAGATTGCAACAAGTCAGGACTTCCTCAGTAGTCACTGGAAGGTGGTGTGGGGTCAGATTGCAAGAAGTCTGTAGTTTCTTGCTGGCCACTGAATGGTTGTACAGTGCCTGATTACAAGGAGTCAGGAGTACCTCTATACAGAGTAAAGTAGTCAGGAGTTCCCTGGATGGTAGTGAAGTGTCTGATAACAAGAATTTAGAAGTTCCTCAGTAGCCACTGGACAGTTGTACTTTCTCAGATTACAAGGAGTAACGAGTTCATTGGTAATTATGAGGAGTCTTGGTGGCCACTGGATGGTGGTACAGTGTCAGATTCAGGCGTCACGAATTCTTGAAACTGCTGCACAGCTGTTAACAAGACAAGTGCTGAGCTTGTCAACAGGGAACGAGGTAAACATGTGGCACTGAAACACCTGGCAGGTGCAGCACATCCTGATTGCGGCTTTAAAGGGGCTCCGATTAAAAAAAACAAAAAAACATTCACATCACTGAAAAAAATCACACAGATCACACACAACATGGACTTTTATTTACCTCTGACTACACAACAGGGTAAAAGCTGCAGCTGTACCTCTAGATCTGGTGTTTTACCGTCCAAACCGAATTTTTTACTCTCTGTACACGGACATCGGTTATACCAAAGATGACAGATAGATATTTATTGCGTTTACCTGTGAGTGTGTAGCTGCTTAAAAAAAGTTATCATTAGCACTAGCATTTGCAAAGTATCTCCCATGTAATTTGTTGGAATTGCCAATAAAGTGGTTATTTCTTCCTCAGACCATTAATTCACCATCGGGATATTAATTTTGATGGGTTTTTTTTTTAAACGATAATTTTCACAATCACACTTGAGTTACTTGTGGTGTTGTCATGGCAACAAAATTCCACTGCCACCAAGCTCGTGACATCACCACATATTGATTTTAGACCAGCATGAAGTGAGGGACTTTTGTGGTGGATGAGGGTTTGGAGAACAGTTTGAGAACTAGAACTGGTACCTTATCAGTGGAAAATCTATCTATCTATCTATCTATCTATCTATCTATCTATCTATCTATCTAGAACTTTTTCATTCCTAACCCCACACATACTTACCCTTGCATGTACATTATAAATATCTGTATTATTTCCAGGGCCTTTGCTTTTGACCTAGGCGTAATTAGCCAAAGTTGACCCATTGTCCCGTGTCTTCTGTTCTGATTTGAGAGCAGTACAAATGTAGACACACAATACAAACCAGTATTAAAGGAAACCTTCTCCATCTTTTGTCATGCTGAGTTATTCTTACCACCCCGAAATTGATTATTTTCAAGTAAAAGCACGCCCTGAAGTGTTTTTATTCCTCTTATCCCTTAGCAGCTTGCCATGATTCCACATTTTATGTAATAAAGTATCTTTTTTTTATCCATTAGTTAGTTCCTGTTATCAACTTGTAACTTGTATGCAACTTGTAACCTGCTCTGTCCTGAAAATGACCGAAAACTGATCAATATGAGATAGAGATCTTCACCGTACCAGCAAACACGTTTTCATTGTTAAATAACAACACTTTTTTGAAAGGGTCATTATTAGTCCTGGATTTCGTGGCACATCTGCAATTGACGTCGCTGTAAACCTTTTGGTTGCTATAGAAACCATGTGAAAGCAAACCTAAAACTGGAAGTAAAAAAAAATTTTAAGGGAAATGTTTTGTAGAGCTCAGTAGTAGTGGGTATTAGTTGCAGTCATCATGTGGCATTAATCATCTGTACACTGATGTAAAAACATTACACCACTGAAACAGTTGACAAGGAGGTCAGAAGTTCTTCCCTGCACTTACCCCAGGCCTTTTCCCTGCCACTGTATATCAATTACACTCATCCTTTCAAGATAATCCCTCTTAAGAAGTGTCATTGTACGCGGCGGGACTGCATTGAGCCGCCGGAGAAAGAGAGATGAGAGAGAGAAAGAGAGAAGGTGGTCATGGTGGGACACCTTTCAATGGGCCTGATTGCTCGGCCAGTCAAATGCACAATCGGGAAGATCAAAGTGCCAATGGGACTATAATTGCCTCCCACTGGGCAAATTACACACTTTGGGCTAAATCTCACCACCCCACCTCCCCCTCCCCCGAACTCACCACACACACACACACCCATCTGTAAAAATGGTAAATAAGGCCAACAAAGCTCAGGGGCGACACGGAAAAGCTGTCAACACTGAGCTTTTGTGCTTATCACCAGTAAGAGCCCAGCTCTCCTCCCCTCTCCTTCCCTCTCTCCTCCTCTCTCCTTCCCTCTCTCCTCCTCTCTCCTTTCCTCCCTCTCTCTGTCTCCTGGCAGGATGTAGACACTTTTTATTTTGGGCCATAAGAGAAGAAAAGTGCACTCTCTGGGTTGTTTACTATGTGTACTATGAACAATACAGACCTAGAGCAAAGCTTAAATAACTACAAAAATATTCGTGAAGATGTTTAATGTGATCGTCTTTAGATGTTTGGCAGATAAAACAATGACCAATTATAGATGCAGCTTTACTTACATTGATTAATTATTATTATTATTTTTATTTTTTTTTGCTTAGAAGCAAAAAATGTGGACTTTACATATGATAAAAAATATTTTTAAAAAATTACAAATAAAAGCTGATATATAAGCTGCATTTTGTCAGGCAATTTAAAAAAAAAACCCATATATATATATATATATATATATATATATATATATATATATATATATATATATATATATATATATATATATTTGTGTATTGTGTTTGTTTTGTCTGGTTTTTTTTTGTTTGTTTATTTTACTGGTTTTGTTTTGGGGAGATTTTATATTTTATGTTTTTGTTTTTTGGTTTTTATGTATTGTTTTCATTTTATTTCTCTGGGCTCTTATATCAACTGTCTTTATCAAACAACGTTTGTTTGATCGGCATTCCTGTCAAGAACTGACCTGCCCAGCTTTTCCACGACAAAAACACAACAGACAGAAACTACACACAGGTCATTAACGTCATTCAACCGATGAGCCGCTTTATCCGAAATACAGCAGCAGTGTAGAAATAGTTCCACAAAATATAAAATATTACATCGCTTTATCTTCTAACATGATTTTCATAACAGATATTACTTTTCACAAATCCGTAAACAATTTATGATTAAAGAATTAGAGAGAAAAAAAAAGGTTTGTGTAGTGAGATTTTTTTTAAAATAATTTTTTGGTATTTTTTGGTATTGGATAATATACAAGAACTTTCAGGGATTTTTAAAAAATGGGACACTTTTCACTCTTCATAGTAAAAGGGGCGGGGCTAAAACCGTGATACAACAAGTGACGTGCTACACTGTGGATGTCCAATATGTCCAAAATAACTTGTGATATTTGAATACAGTTTTATGATACACAATATCTCATCACATGCCATGGACTTATAAAATAAAATAAAAAATAAATAAATAAAAGCACCTTATCCTCAGTGAAGGACGTAAACATGGGGCATTGAAACATCTGGCAGGTGCCGCACGCCCTGATTTGGGGTCATGACACTGCACAATGTTCTATCTGACGTCGAGAATATTCATAATCCATTAAATCGGATCAAAAACGTTTTTTTAACAAAAATAAATTTGATTGAAAAGGGGTGGGGGAGGGGAATAATCTGTAAGGGCATATAGCCGTATCTCCAAGCATGAAATAAATTCCTTTAATTCAGTCTATAGATTATTTCTCTTATTGTTTACATGTTTTTACTAAACTACTCTCGCAAAAAAAAAAATTAAATAAAATGTTAAACCCTTCCCAACGTTAGCAGACTTCATACGTTCCAGAGAGAAAGCCGATGTAGCCGTGATGGCTATATTATACGGATTGCGTGTTATTTAGCATTAAATGTGTCGGGAGGTCAGGAGAAGAATGGAGAGATCAGTGTGTCATGTGAGGATTAGGTGTGATTGTGTGATAAATACCCTAATGCCCAGTTGACCCCGGGTCGACTCCTAATGAGCAGTTCCTGTGAGTCAACCCCCTTCCTGGCCTGTTAAAACAGCTAAGCTGCACACACACACACACACACACACACACACAAAACAGAGTCACTTGAAGTGTTAAACAGCACATGAAATCTGCTCTAATCCCCCTGATTAGCCCTCAGACCCCCCTCACGCTCGCGTTTGGCCCCCTCAGGCTCGCGGCCTTGCTTTGTTTGTCCTGGTGAGCGGAGAAGGAGATAAGGGAACAATCCAGTGGCTTTGAAGAAGCTCGGATCACACAGACAAATCCCGAGCTCGCAAAAAGGTCTGCTCGAGTTCAGCGCCACCACCGCAGGCTCATGCATACAGAGGCAGAGTCGACACAAATAGGATTTAGGATTTAGCCTTCCTTTTGGATTGAGCTCGGGGGATTGATATCTGCATGAGTAAGAGAAGCAGTTGAGGTGGAGGACACCGTGCAGCTAAACAAAATAAAAAATAATAAATAATAATAATAATACTAAAGAAGAACAGAAGAAATCATTAAAAAAAAATAGTTTAAAGCACCAAAATAAAATAAAAAAATCTAAATTGGATTATGAAGAAAAAAAACAACAATAAAGTAAACAAACAAAAGAAAAGTCTGAAAAAACCTCAAATAATGAAATAAAAAAAAAAAATAGAATGAATCATTTTGGAGAATTTTGGGAGAAAAAAAATAAAACAAGAAATTATGAAGGTAGCGTGTGAAAGAAATTGTTAAAAAATCGAGTATGTAGAACAGTAAGGCAAAAAAAATAACCAGATAAAAAACCGAGTAATTACAAAATTGGAGTTTGAAAAAAAAAAAATTAAAATGAAATAAATAATAAATTAAAATGCAAAGAAAAAGCTACAAAAAAGGGAAAAGTAGACTTAAGAAAAGAATGCCCTTGGTAGCTATATAAAATGATATTTTGTCATTGACTTAATTATATTTCAAGTGTCATATTCTTAAACAAATAAAATTCCTGAAGATTTCAAATAATCATCCTTTTATCCTAAAACTTATCAGATATCATTTCTAAAATATATTTTTAAAATATAACTTATAAGAAATAATTATTTCATTTCCTCAGCAGCAATGCTTGAATCTCAAATATAACTTTTTTTTTTCTCTTAAAGACAAATCTTTTAAGTAATAAGGAATATGTACGTTGTCAAGTTTTGTGGAAATTATTTGTGGAAGCTTTTGTGATGAACACCAGCAAATGAAATTTTGGGGGTGCCAATAATTTTGAATCCACTCTTTATAGTTCACACTAGCATTTGTTGTATGTTGGATTTATCACATATATCATTGTTTGCTTTTTTTGTTTCTCCTGAAAAATTAGTTTTTGTTTTAATAAAAACACAACAAACCTTTGATGTGCGTTTTTTCTACCGAATTAAAAATTTCCTTTTCTGCTTGTTTCTTTGCATCTCGCAGGGCATTCTGCTCAAGAGGAGCGGCAAGTCGCTAAATAAAGAGTGGAAAAAGAAGTACGTCACGTTGTGCGACAACGGCGTCCTCACCTATCATCCCAGCTTACACGTGAGTGACGAGCACTTCCTGTCTAGATCTTAACATATTACTCTGGATAATAAACCAATCGTAAATGCCTGAAACAAAGCGTCTGCTTATTACATTTAGTTTTTTTTTCCGTGAGTACAAACTTTGCTATTATTTTAAAGCGTTTTTTCTTCTTCAAAAAATCTATCCTATTCAACTTCATTAAATTGCGGAAAATCTCACTGTAAATGCAAGTTAAGCTGTTTAGTTAATTAAAAAAAAAACCCACTGTACTTTTTCTAAATGTATAATAATACTGTAGTACTTATGCTACGCTTATACAACGGTAACTTCAGTATTTTAGCTTTATCAGGACATCCTGAGGTGTTTTATTCTGTTTTTATTACTTAATTACAATTTTTGAATTGTTAATGAACGACATAGTAGTTCAACGCATTAGTTCAGGTTATCGCTTGTTTCTTGATTTCTTACATCACCCTCTGATGAAGTTATTATGACAAAAACATTATCAAAAAGTGCAAAGATTTGGAAAACATACTAGAACTGGAGACTCCTTCTATAAACTATAGCCTCTTTGCAGAAAACTTGGACTTTTTTCCCCAGAGTAAAACCAGCAAGTTCAAAAGTTGCGTCAGAGTTTCCATAAGGAATGTTCGTGTATTCAGACTCTTTTTTTTTTTTTTTTTTTTTTTTTTTTGACATGCTGAAGTGGTACGTTTGGAAGTTTCTTCAAGTTTTGAATTTTTATACTAATAAAAATTAGTATGTTTCCTTTCTATAACGGGATAGAAAATACTGACTGGCACCAGAACATTATTGCATTTGAGACCGTTTAATAATGATGATGATGATGATGATGATGATGATGATGATGATGATGATGATGATGATGATAATAATAATAATAATAATAATAATAATAATAATAATAATAATAATTAATTATATATTTACAAATAGCTAATGCAACATTAACAAATAAATGTAATAATATAATATTTAAAAAAAAAATGTTATATGTAGAATATAACAGACAATACAGTGATACATAAAAGCAGATCTACAATAAAAAAAACCTGTTACATAATGTAATGTTAGAAATATGAGATCATGAAGAAAGAAAATTCTAAAAATATCTAATACTTATATAAATACTGAAAATTAGGATAATAAATGACTAATTTGATCAGCTAGCAGTGTATAAAATAGCACTTGATGCAGCACAAATATACATAATATAAATATATATATATATATATTACCATAAAACTAGACACAATGCAGTAGAAATTATAGTGCAGGACTGAAAAAGATGTTTGGGTGCCAGTGCAGTAAAACGAACACACAAGATTCAGTGTTAAAATCTCATTAGTAACGAAGCGACTGGCAAGTCTGAGTCATGAAATCATCATTTTCGGTTTTAGAGCAAAAAAAAAATAAAAAATTCGGAGGAGAAGTACTGTACGCGACAGGCGGCTTTCGGCTCGAGCGCCGTTACTTCGTGTGGAAGCTATTAGCGTCTGGACACCTGTGGCTCGTTCTTCCACGCAAGTTCCATGAGTTACTCACACCATTTAACTGCAGTGTGAGTGTAGAGACAGAGAGAGAGAGAGAGAGAGAGAAAGAGAGAAACTGTTTAATTTTGCATTGCAGCCAACAGAGTCGTCCCACAATCCCCTTCTGTTAATTCTGTCTGCTACATCAATTAAATTGTTTGCAGAAACTAATTGAATATGGCTTAATCACACATCTTAATAGCTTTCTGCGCCTCGAACTGGCTGTTAATTCCTGCAATAAAGTGAAATGAGAGCGCTCACTGGGTAATTAGCAGCGAGGCTTTTGAAGAAATTAGTGCTTTATGGTGCGCAGTAAAAACGCAACCGAGTTGGCGGGAGGCTTTTCAGGGGCCGGCATCTTTGCACGTTTTGTTTTGCAGTTGTTGTTGTTGTCGTGGGTTTTTTTTTTTTTTTTTCTTCCTTCCTTCCTTTTTTTCTGCTGATCAGGGTGATTTTCACCTTGGCTTACTCCATTTGAGTTGGTACAAACACCCCATCCAAATGAAATGGCCAGATTTAAATGGGAATGAGCCTATTTGCGATCATTAGCGCTAATTCTGCTAATCTGCCGAAGCAGAGATGCAGGTGAAGTTAATTGTGTGATGGGCTTTGGTTTTGTGTGGGGTTTTTTTTGTTGTTGTTGTTGTGTTTTGTTTTTGGCGGAAGTGAGATATTTAAAAAGCAATCGCGACTGCTACTTGCTTGTGACCTTAACTGCTCAATTTTTGTGTAAATTGCTGGCGAAGTTTTTCAACTCCCTAACCCAATTTGTAAGCTCTTCAAACAGATGATGTCTGTTTTTCTTGTTGTTTTTTTTTTATAAGGATTACATGCAGAACGTTCACGGGAAAGAGATTGATTTGCTCCGGACGACAGTTAAAGTCCCGGGGAAAAGGCCGCCTCGAGCGGTGGCTACGGTAGCACCGACTGCTAGTCCCAAAAGCAATGGATTAACCAAGGACAGGAGCACGCTGCAGCTCGGCATCGGAGCCACAGGTGAGTCTATACTGATATCAAACAAACTATTTCTCTCTGTCTAGACTTCTGAGCTGAGAGGAAAAGAAAAAAATCTTGTGTTTTTCCATTCCATGCCCAATTTCCCAAGGCACGATGAAGTTAATATCATTTTAAGCTCTAATAAACATCTAATGACCTTTGTACTGGGAGAAACTTTCCAGAACTTTCCAGACTGATTAAGCCGTTGATAATAAGTTAATTAAGTTCCTAATGTATTAATTTAAGTCAAAGGAGCTCCGTAAAGTATTACTTGAACTCGAAAAGCTAATGGAATATGTCACATGTCCATTGTTATTTGCAACGACCTGAAAAATGTTCCGACGTTACTAGTGAAAAATATCTACCAGATCCTTCGAACCACTAGCTAGCTGGATAATTTAGCTGGCTGGTGTCTAGCTGACTCAGTCACATCCAGTCAAAGCAGAGGTGCCAATATTTACGACCCTTTTCTAAAAGGCTTTTTTTTTCCCCGCTAAAACAAACATAAACCAGAAAGAAACAAGTTAATTCACCGAAGGGGAAAGGACGAAAAGGAACAAATTTGCCAAGTGATTTGATTTATAGCCTTAAGTCTTGTGAGACAATCGAAAGCAAGGGGGCGGGACTTTCATCTGAATGTTCGGGGGGGGGGCGTGTTCAGACACGCCCGCTTCTTTTTTTTTTTTTTCCAGCCAGACTCCAGGTTACGTTTTAGGTAAATAAATTCAAAAAGACTAAAAAATCAGAGACATGTGATTGGTTGAGATTGCGAACATTTACCTCATCACACCATTTTAATCATGTCTTTTTTTTCCTTGAATGATATAACACAAAATGCTTTATTTTTTTAATACACTTTTTAAAATCCTGCTTGAATTCATCCTGGTTCTTCTATCACGTGGAAATCAAAGCTAGCAGTTCAAACCTTTTCTAAAAATCCGCGCTCTCCTCATTTCATTAGCCGAGCAGAAATAAAGACTTTTACTCCGTATTCCCTGGTGGGATTCCCCCCAAAGACGAGGCAAGGGAAAGGTGTAATTGGATTTAGGGGGTTTTACATTAAAAGTAATTAATAAAAATTAGACGGCCTGATCTGTTGGGGGATCTGGAATTTCATCAGTCTGGATGGAGGCCAGAAAAATTCACATCCTTTATTTAGTTAGCCTGAAAAGACTCTTTTTAGACGGCGGGATAAAAGAAAGACATTTTTAGACGACAGGGTAAAAGAAAGTCGCAGGATTTTACGGTAGAATATTCAAGATATTCTTATATCACAGATAATTGAGCTTTTGTCCTGCAGGGGAAATTTTTATTATTAACATTTAAAGCCTTAAAGTGTCTTCCTGGTCACTATGTAGGTTCACTGCATTGAGTTTAATGGAGCTGATTAAATTAAATCTGACTCGAGGAGCAAATACTGTTTAACACACACACACACACACACACTTTCCCCCTGCATTCATACACTACATAGTGCACTTACTTGTTTAAGACGGAGCCTCAGACACCCCTCCATTCTAACCTTTCTGTTGCGTTTTATATATATATATATATGTGATAAAAGTGCAAACGATCAAAACATCAGCTTTTGATGCATATCGACAGACACAGGTTTCTACACTTAGAGTTAAAGAGCTACTAGAAACTTAGTTTAAACCTGACGAAGTGAGCAGGAGAAGTTTCTGTGGTATAAGAGGAATAAAAAATTCGTAGATCAAATGCTGGAGCTTTTTTTCTCTCTTCTTTTTTTTTTCGCCCCCCACTATCTGTCTAAGCCGGTGTTAATTTCCACTCGAGAGAAGGGGAGAGAAGGCTGCGGCTCTCCTTGGCTCTCCGCCTGAGTCCGGGCCCTACACTTGATTATGCAATCTGATTTTGATTTCATTAGGCATGCAATTGATGCGAGCGAACAAAGGGGTAATTTTTCATTCATGGCACTCTAGCTGAGCGCTGTCGTTCCCTTTCGCCTGTAATTCATCCCCCCCTTTTCTCACACACACACACACACACACACACACACACACACACACACACACACATATACACACACACTCGCAGAACTGCTGAAGACCATTAGGGATGCTTTAGGAGGGAGGTGGAAGGGAGCCGTTTGAAAGATAGAGAAGGAACACGACGGGAGGCTAAATGAATGAACGCATGTGTCCACGGAGTAAAAAGGAGTCTGTCTACACGAGGCCCGTCCTAATCTTTCTGCTAAGTACTCACCGGAACCGTTTTTAAATACGACGCCTCGCTCTTGTCGCCGCAGACAGATATGTGATAGCAGAGCCATAATAGTCCTGCCATTCAGCTGTAATCGATGACGTCTGACTGAGCCGCCGAGTCTGGAAACGCATTCGTTTGTGTGATAGCGTCATCTCAGGGCTCGCCATATTACACGCTGCTTATCAGGAACGATGCTCCGAAAGACATCTGACACCTGAATTTTGTGACACGTTTTCTTGTTACAGAAATGAAGGAAAAAACAAACGCAGCATCGACGTCTGCGTTATTTCGCTAATGTCCCGTTTAGGATTTAGTTGTTGTTAGCAAACATGTTTCATTGAGATTTGTTTAATGCCAAATGAAATGTGTAACTCCTATTTATGAAATTAAAATATTTCACTTTTTTCTTTATCCTTCCCTCAGATTTCCCAAAACTCCAGAAATGTTTTTTTTTTCTTTTAACAACTTTTATTTGGTTTTGTTTAATAGTTCGCGTTAAATAGTCGTATTAATTATTTGTAAAATGAGGAGTGGAAAATTTAAACATAGAAAAAAAGTGGCTTGTCATGTTCCAGAGAAAGCAGAAAGCGCAAAATTAAAAACGTGTGTAGATTCCTTCCATAAATTTAACAGGCATCTTAACCATATCAACGTTTTTAAAACAATTTTCTTTCTGAATTTCTTAACCAAACCAGTCCCTGAATCTCGTTTACTTTCCGATCGGACGTTTTGTTATGATTACAAGCGCTAAGTGTTAGCGATGTTGTTTAACATCGTCACGCATCATTCCGGCCTCGCGCTCGCGTGATACGCTACACAGCCAGACAATCCGACCTGGTTTTCCCCTCCGTCTCTTCTCCACCCTTCCCCTTTCCCCTGCATTAGCATGGACGCCTCATTATCCTTCGCACTTGTACATAATGGCAGCAGTCGCTCTCAGGGGTCAGGGCTCCGTGGCCCCGTGACCACACGCCTCATCAGCCGTCTGAAAAGACACCGAAACCAGGAGGAGCGAGGAAAAATGGCTGCCCCCCTTCCGCTAATCTGCCCTCTTCACTAATCGCGTCTAAATTCTCACCCCTGCAAGAAGATCGCTTTGTTCTTGTGAAGCTTGCGCAAAAACAATCATGCGTTTGCTTCTTTAATTTGGTCCCTGAAGTTGATTATTATCTCGTAACCCCACGTCACGAAGGGGTTTATTTCTTTTCTGCTACGGCAGTGTATTAACAAATAATTAAGGAACGTATTCATATGTATATGGCTATGATATATCTCAAGTACTTAGATTGTACACAAGTACATACATTTGCCAAAGATTCCAATTTTTGCTCTCAGTTTATTAATTAAAGTTCCCATTTGAGTTGAAGAGTTTTAAATTCTGACTCAGAATAACGTGATTTTCACCCTTCATATGTATTCAAACCAGAAAGTTGGGAGTAAACCGTGTTTCCCTTCATGTTTCTTTTGTTAAATAACCTAGCCGGCTGATTGATGCCCAAAACAGCCAGTCAGTTCATTGTAACTTGTGTAGTGCTTTTATCAACGGACATCACAATGCAGCTTTATTTATATAGAGATATATCAATTCAAGACGTAAATCTGAAATTTAAACTCATCACTAATGAGCAAGCCAGAGGTGATGGTTGTGAAGAAAAACGATTAAGAGGTTTCTTATATCGTCTGTTACCTTTGGTACCAGACTCCTGGTACCATTGGTACCAGAAGAGGTTTCTTATATTTTGGGAGTCTAGTACCATTTCACATCAATCAATGGCAGACATGTTCTCTACGAGATCCCAGTGATCCTGATCTCCGGACCTTACATGATCCGTCCAAGGATGGAGCCACAGGGAGTCCATTGCCAGAAGATATAGTCTCCCAAAGGGAACCTGACCTGTTCTGAACCCGACAGTTCGATTATACATCATTCTACATGGTCAAAAAGTGTAACTGCATAAATAGGAGCTTCATTCTAGTTCTAACATGAAGTCCATCTGATGTTGGAGACAAAACTGTACCTGGCCACAGCAGTCTGAACCAACCCCCATGGTTTCTAAGTGGAACCTTTATTTTTGACACATACACAGCAGGGTGAAATTCTTTCTTCGCATATCTCAGCTTTGGAGGTTGAGGTCGGAGCCATGATGCAGTGCTCCTGGAACAGGGTGGGTTAAGGCCCTTGCTCAAGGGCCCAACAGTGGCAGCTTGGCAGTACTGGGGCATGAAACCTTCCAATCATTATAAGATCTCCATGAGTCATTCTTGGACGGATCAGGCAAGGTCTGGAGAGCAGGATCACTGGGATCTCATACAGAACATGTCTGTCAACAATTTGAAGCAAGCACCTGTTTTTTGACATCACTTGCTGAGCTCAGGGTTGTCTGAGAGATGGTATCTTAGTGGATAAGGCATTGGATTACTGATCGGAAAGGTCATGAGTTTGAATCCCAGGTCCACCAAGCTGCCACTGCTGGGCCCCTGAGCAAGGCCCTTAACCCTCAATTACTCAGATGTATAAAATGAGATTGTAAGTTGCTCTGTATAAGGGCATCTGCCAAATGCTAAAAATGTAAATGAGTTCCCGTTGTAGGACTTCTGAGTTCTTTTTGAAGGTTGGAAACATTTTCCTATTCTTTCATAATTTTTCTAGGAAACGGTCTGGTGCATGATTTAATGCATATTAAGGCAATGTTTTGGTGGTTTTTGGTCTTGATTTTGATCTTGCATTTGTTTCGGGTCAGTCTTGACCCCCCCTTAAGACTCTGTCTTGACTCATTCACAGTTAGTCTTGGACTTGGGCAATGTTGGCCTTGACTACAAAACTTTCAGCAACAAACTAACAGCAGTGTCACGGAATACAAACACATCCTTCAGATTGAACGGATAAACCAAATACAAATATGAAAAATCCCAATAGATTTTCCTGTACCTAAATACTTTGGACATTTGCAATTCTTTTTAAATCTTTTTGTTCGTTTTTTGTAGTATCTAGTGGCCCTAGCTAGATTCCGCTAGCATTCCAAATCAGATTTTTTGCTTACAAGTAGCATCCTCGAGGAAGATTTTTAGCGTCTTTGTATAAATTTCAGTAGTGTATATGTTCAACATGAAGGTGAAGCAGCGTGTGTGGTCTTCACTATGGATCACTCCCATTGGGTGCACCGAGTCGCTCCGTATTTGCTTAACGTATACGTTTGTTCACGCCCACTAATGGTCGCTAATGGTCGCTGTTGCTTGTGTTTTACAGTTTATACATGAAACCTTGTGTAACTTTGGCAATAAAACAGCTGGTAAACCGAGCGGGTGAGTTCTAGAGTAGTGGTCATGATCTCTGTGTGTGTGTGTGTGTGTGTGTGTGTGTGTGTGTGTGTGTGTGTGTGTGTGTGTGTTGGCCTCAGCCACGTGTCCGGGGTTATGGCGTGTCAGTCTGCTGTCTCTGGAGTTCTAATAACCCTGGCGACGTGTGTCTGAAGTGGCGACGCGGGAGCGAGTACAGTGCTCTACCCCGTATTTTCCTCTGATTATTCTCTCCTTGTAATTACATTATCTCCCCTTTTATGCAGAATTGTTCGCCAGGGACTAATTGATAGAGACATGTTTAATTCATCAATCATTAGCATCAAATTTGACAATTAGAGATGATTGTTGAATTCCTGATGGAGATGAGGTGAGGTTAGTCAATTATTTGTTCTCTCTCCCTCTTTTTTTTTATTATTATTATTATTTTTTTTTTAAGTTAGTGAATATATTATTTCACAGCATAGAAAAAGTCATTTTTGTTTATTTGTAGTCGTAAATAAACACCAATTTTTGGCTTAATTGTAAAGTTTGGCATAATAGTGTAAAGTGGCGTTTTTTGAAGCTTCAAACACAAAAGTTTTAATAAATTCTCATCCTTGCATTTTTTTTTTATTTGTACTGATGCCAAAATTTCATTAGTTCTTACTCTCGACTCCTCAGAAGGTGTTGATATTTTCTGTTATGCATGGGAGAGTCATCAGCACAGTGCAGTTTGTCATTGCTTGAAAAACTGAGAGAATTTCTGTTTTTTTTTTTCTTTTTTCTTGCTTTTTTTTCTGAAGATAAACATGATTGCAAACTTTTAATCTGAAAGTACTTTTAATAAATAAAAGTTTCAGCTCGTCGGCAAATTACTCGGCTTTAAGAGGAATAAATCGATGACAGGAAGTGAATCAACTTCAGGGGAATATCAGTGACCGTCTTACCTGATCACACCGACATGTTGTGGATTATTTTCCTAATTTACATTTTATTTTCTAGCATGTAGAATATTAATGTTTAATATTCATTTTTTTATTATTTTAAACAACACGTATGTTTTGCTCTTAGTTTGTTAGCGAGCCTTAAAATATTGTGATGCATGTAGCGTGTCGTAGAATCGACTCCGAGCACGCTGCTATGATCCGTGTGTCACATCACCCACCCCCTTAGTAATCACTAATCATCTAATCGTGTAATTGTCTAATTGTAGGTGATTAGTGCAAGTATATGGAGCGTTCCTTCCACACACAATCAAGAAGTCTTTAGTTTGCTTTCTGCCCATTCAAGCTGACATGAAATGTTTGTATTTTTTTTTTTTTTTTTTTTTTAAGATATTATATACAATTTTAGCTGTTTTCTTTTTATTCAAAGTTTGTTTGTTTTTTTGTTTTTTTATTAAAATGAGAATTCCGGGTGGAAAAAAACGTTTTCTTTCACCAGGTTGTTTTTTTTTTTTGTTTGTTTGTTTTTTGCTCTGAGACTCTTTTATTTTTATTATATTATTTGTTTGTTTTTTACCTAAACTTTTTTTTTTTTTTTTTTTTTATATATATATATATAATTTAAAAAAACATTTTTGAGGTTTATTTTTATGGCTGTTTTTCTGTTGGTGTTTATGTATGTTTTTAAACATTTTTTAAATTAGTTTTTTTTAATAGCCTACAGTTTCCAAACAAAGTTATACGACAGAGTTTGTGGTTCATGAGTTTTCCTGGAGACAAAAAAAAAAATTTCAAGGTAGTAAACCTAGCCACATTTTTCCCTCACAGCTTTCAAACGAGTTTTTGTGACCATTTTCCATCAGTATGACGTTTGCTAGCATGTTATCACGTGTGTCGTCTTTCTCCGAGTTTCTCTTGAGCGGCGCTCGGAATAAAAACAATGCGTAGTAATTACCGGCGGCATCCAGCAGCAGAGGCGTCTATCCGAGTGATAATCGCAGCGTGGCTTTATTTAATTTCGTCCCTTCTCACTTAAACACGTGGCAAGAGACGCGCAAAGAAGCAGTCAGGGGCAATATTATGACAGAAGTAATAAAACGTTCCCGTCAACAATGTGGTATGTGATTACACGTCTGCGAAAGTGACAGGCGTAAGAATACCCTCTATTCTTTCAATTACTAACGAATTGCTCCTGATTGTGCCGAGGCGTCTCCTCGCTCGGCGCTAGCGCTAAGCAAACCTCAGCTAGCACAGGCTCTTGTTAGCCTAATGCGTCGTAGCCATTAGCGGGAGTAATAAGTGTATCAAATTCGCATAATCATGTCTAATTAGTGTCGGTAATTATCTTGTTGGGCGCAGGAATATTAATCTTGCCGTGCCCGTAGGGGAAGGGCGTCTCTCGGAGGGAGGGAGCGGCAGAGAGCTCCTGTCTCACGCTGAGGAGCGTGCTCGCTAAATTAGAGCGATGGAGGGAGGCAACAGGAAGAGAGAGCGGCAGAGAAAGGAAACAAAAGACAAAACAGAGAAGTTAACTGCGAAGTGCGTCAAGACAGATGGCCGAGAACGTGATCTTTTTTTTTTTTTTTTTTTTTTTTTTTTTTTAAGGAAAAAAAAGTTCTTCAGGATTATTTTTGTGGACCATCTGCATAGCTGTTCTCGAATTCTTGAATAAGCTTAGACGCTGTGATTTGGGCTCGGGGGAGAGGGAGGGGCGGCTGAATTATCTCACGGCTTATCTTGTGATGTTAAAGCGCCTGATATCTGCCTCCAATGTCAACAAATGGAAGGTTTAATGAGGTTCTACATGGAATCAGGGAGTTGATTTAGATGATAAAGCTGATGTAAGAGATATAAACGTCTCACTGACCGCCGAAGGCTGCGGTAACGCCGGGATCCTCTCTTTTCTTCACTCTTCTTTTTATTTCTTTTATTTATTTACACAATTAGGGGCATTTATGGCAATTCTATAGTAGTGTTTTATTTATTTATTTATTTTTTTTTTTACATTTCGAACAGGGAAATAAGCTTTAAAGTATCGTCAACTTTAACAGTGGTATTTAAAATGCCCCCAAAAATAACCTATAAAAAATCTGTTACAAAAATGTTTTTTCTAAAAGAAAAAAAACATTGCCCCCCCCCCCCCAAAAAAAAATGCCTTTAAGGAATGCTTCAACAATACTGTCTCCAAAGAAAGTCTCCTGACAAAATAGCTTTAAAATACCTACAAATAATAAAAAAAAAAAAAAAAGTAAGAATAAATCTCCCCAAAAGACGGCACCTAAAGAACATTTCCCAAAGACATCCCTTAAAATTTTGTTTAAGAAAATAAAACAAAAATTGCTCTTAAAATGCCTACAAATATCTTCTAACAGATCTCTCCAAAAAAAAAAAAAGAATAATAAAGGGTTTTTTTTTTTTTTTTTTTAATATGACTCATTTTGACCTGAATCAAATCATCAAACGATTCTTTCGAGTACAGTTGACTCTCCGTTTTCAGTAACTTTTTTTTTTCCCCCCGCCACTTCAGTAACCTTCAGGTCATAGCGAGCCTTTATAGGCAAATACTGTAAGGCAAACAAGGCTCGTGTCATGAAAAACGATTAAAAACGGGTCATTCCGACTCGAACCAAAGGGAAAAATCATTAAAGAGTCGTTGCTGAAATGTTTGAGAGGGCCAGCGTGTGTTTTTTGGGAGCAGCGGGAGCGGAGGGAGAGGACGCCATGCGGTGCCCACCCCGGCCTCGGCGCTAATGACAGGCGCCTCTGATTGGAGGCAGGCGGGAATGCCGCTGGGGTAGATGGATGTGGCTGGCAGCGAGTGGGGGGGAGAGCTAATTACTGTTCCGAGTGTATCTTGTTAATTAAGGGCTAATTAGTGGCAGAAACCGAGAGGGGGAATGAGAGCGAGAGAGAGAGAAAGGGAGGGAAGGAGAGAGCGGAGGAGGAGGCGACTGCTCATGTAGCGCAGAGAGATGAACACGGAGAAGTGGCAGACCCCATCACGGAGAGAACGAGCAGCCGAGAGACAAATGGAGAGGACGTGTAGCGCATCTGTAGGGGAGGAAAGTGTACAATCATTAATCACAGTGCATGATGACTACAGCCAGCTTGTTTATTATTGATGTATATTTAACAGCACACACTTCAGGCAGATCGGGTCGAGTAAAAAAAAAAAAAAAACAGCCCACCACCGCCAAGAAAAATGCCCCTGAAAATGCTCCAAAAAACACAAACTATACAATTGATGCACGAAAACTACCCCAATATCGAATACCCCTATAAATAAATGGCTGCGGCTTCCCCAGAAAACCTGTAATAAATGCCCCACGTACGATAAGAGAGAAATATTATGGCTGCCACCAGAAACAACCCCCCCAAATAAATGCCCAGTAACCTCACAGTGCAACCCCAATACATGTTGCTAGAATATCCGCTCCAACTGCCACCAAAAAACACCCCTAAAGATACCCCTTAAAATAATCATTAATCATTTATTAGAGTAAAATACCCTTTTAATTATTATTCAATTTAATTAAATCATTTGTAATTATTATTAATTGTTTATTAGGGTAAAATCCCTAAAAAAGACTTCGGAAAAGTTGTAATTAATTATTTATTAGGTTAAAATTTCTAAGAAAAAAAACAACAACAACAGAGAACTCCATAATAATGGCACGAAAAACCCCTTCTGTGAATATACCCCCCAACCCACCCTCAAAATAAATAAATAAATAAACACTTTCAAAAGTGTCCCTTGAAGAATGCAGTCCCCAAATGTGGTTCTCAAAAATAAAAAAAAAAATTTAAAAAAGTGACCCCTTAAATTCCCCCTGCAAAAAAGTTCTTCCCCCCCCCCAAAAAAGTACAATAAAAAAAAAAAAAACTGCCCCAGGATCCACTCCTAAATATTCCAATACAGATATTGACCTGAAAGTACTGAAATAAAATACATGATTTAATTCTATTTAGATTCAGAGTCACATCAGTGTAAAACATTCGGACAGGACACGGTCCAGCCGCGTGCGAAAGTTTACGGACACAACAAGGATGCTTTGATTTGATAAATCGATTAGATTTTGTTGAAGTTCTGTGTGTTATATTCGAGATGATTAATCTTGTGTAACATGCAATGATGTCTTCTGTTTTAAATGAGAACAAATAACTTTTGACTTTACCAAAAGGTTAGAATAAATGTTGTGTGTGTGTGTGAGATAAAATGAAGACTTTTTTATTTGGGTAAACTTTTTTATGTAGTCTTTATCAAGGTGTCAATAATTATGGAGTTGTTTGTGTGTTATATTTGTCTGAAATGTAATAAATCTCTCTCTCTCTCTCTCTCTCTCTCTCTCAGGTGCTTCTCACTCGAACAGCAGTACCTCTCTGCAATCTGGAGGCGTGGCCTCAGGACTGGGCATGGCCTCTGTGGGCGGGGCTAAAGAGGGAATGCACCAACGCTCTTTCTCTGTGTCCAGTGCTGAGCAGTGGAATGAAGCAGTTAACACGAGCTGTGCTTCAGGTGTGACTGACACACACACACACACACACACACACACACACACACACACAGGATGTCCACAGCTTCCAAAAATCACATCAGAAACTTTTATTTAGAAGCTTGTAAGAGTATGAATGAAGAATATAGTTTATGATGATTAACATTACAGGGTTTTTAATGGCCACATGCATACTCCTCTTCTTCATTTATAATGAAATAGTTAAGCCTAAAGCATTATTTAAGGATTTTTATCATGTTAAAAAAAATATATTATTTATTTATTTATCTATTTATTTATTTATAAATAATAATAATAATAATAATAATAATAATAATAATAATAATAATAATAACAATTATTATTATTATTATTATGAGTAGTAATAGAATAATTGTTAGTATTTTTATTATCGTTAGTATGCATTTATTTATTATTTATTAGAAATAAAAACAACACTTTAAAAAAAAAAAAACCCACATTATTGTTTTTATTGTTAGTATTTCTTAATCGTTATATTTATTACTATTCTTATTAGTTGTAGTATTTGTTTATTGTTGTCGTTTGTATTGTTGTGTATAGTGTGTATCTATTATTATTTGTTAAATATTTATTTATTTTTATTAGTGTCATTGTTGTTAATAGTTAACAGTTCGATCGGTTGTGTTATTATTATTTTTTTTATTATTATTATTATTATTATTATTATTATTATTATTACTACTGTACAGCTGTTGCTATGGTTACGTCTCGCCGGTCATTAGCTCACTTTGCTCTTCTTGTTTATCTTGTAAATGATTTCTTTCTGTGTAATTAAGCTCGTTGGGTTTAATTGCGCCAGCGTAGCTATGGATCTGCAGGACGTGTCCGATATAATTAAACAAGACGACGTGTTAAAGCCGAGCTAGCCGATCGCCGAGCAGCGGGGGGATGGGTTCTGCGACGTGTCGCTCGGGCTTCGTGAAGCTGTCCTGACTCGTTACAAAGTTTTATTGAGAATCGTGTAGAAGTTGTCACGTGTGGAATTACAATCTGTAATCATCCTAATTCAGTAATTACAGCTTTGTTCTCGTTGCAGCATAGCATCTCTCTCTCTCTCTATCCTCTCTCTCACTCTCACACACAACTCTTTCTCAATGTCTCTCTCTCTCTCTCTCTCTCCCACCGTTCCTCCGTCCTGTCAGTGCACTTGACTGAAATCAAATAATATATTTGCCAGGCGTAACAATGCTGCACTCTCTCTCTCTCTCTCTCTCTCTCTCTCTCTCTCTCTCTTTTCTCTTTCTTTCCTCCCCCGTCCTTCTTTTCCCTTCTTCCTTTTTCCCTCCTGTGTGGGGAAAATGAATGTTTTACGGGGGCAACATTCATCACTGGTTATTTCCATCTCTTTGTTGGCTGGCAGTAAAAAAGCACTTAAATGCACATCAACAGAATAACAGTCATTTCCATGCATGTTTGCACACTCGTCGTTCTCATTAGTGGCTGCTCCATCGCTCTCTCTTCTCTCTCTCTCTCTCTCCTCTCTCTCTCTCTCTCTCTCTCTCTCTCTCTCTCTTTTTGACACTCATACACACACTTTACTCTTCTTCTCTTTCATGTCTCTCATCCTTTCTCTCTCTCACTTTCTTACATACACTCACACAAATCCTCTCTCTCTCTCTCTCCTCTCTCTCTCTCTCTCTCTCTCTCTTTTCTCTCTCTCTCTCTCTTTTTGTCTGTCTGTCTCTTTCTCTCTCTCCCGCTAGTTTAAAGAGCGCTCTTTACGAGCACACACACTGTGGCCCCGTGGTGCTGCAGACTGAACACATCACACGCTCGCCCTTCTCTCTTCTCTCTCCGTCTCTCCGCCTGTCGAACAATCAATTTCAGCCGCCATCGGCCCCCCCGCCTGCGCCCATCAGCTCCACACCCCAAAGCAGAATTACTCGCAGGGCCGCTGCCCTCCCAATGAGCACTGCCGCACTCTGCGTGTTTGTTTGCGTGTGTGTGTGTGTGTGTGTGTTTTTTTTTTCCCATCAAAGCTTTTATTCCCATCACAAAAACATTAAGGTGGACATTTATGTGAAAACGGTTTATAAATATATTACGTGGACATGTAGTTTTTATTCATTTATAGTTACTCCTCTCTCTCTCTCTCTCTCTCTCTCTCTGACTCTCTCTCTCTTTTGACTCTCTCTCTCTCTCTCTGTCTCTCTGACTTTTCTCTTTTTCTTTTGTCTCTTTTGGACTCTCTCTTTTACTTCTCTCTCCTGTCTCTCTCTCTCTCTCTTTTCTCTCTGTCTCTCTCTCGGGCCTCTCTCTCTCTTTCTCTTCTCTCTGACTCTCTCTCTTTTCCCTCTGACTCTCTCTCTCTTCTCTCTCTCTCTCTCTCTCTCTCTCTCTCTCTCTCTCTCTCTCTTCCTCTGCTTCTCTCTCTCTTCTCTCTCTCTCTCTCTCTTCTCTCTCTCTCTCTCTCTTCTTCTCTCCTCTCTCTGTCTCTCTCTCTCTCTCTCTGTCCTTTCTCTCTCTCTCTCTCTTTTTGTCTCTCTCTCTCCCTTCTCTTTTCCTCTGTCTCTCTCTCTCTCTCCCCTCTCTCTGTTTTCTCTCTCTCTTTTCTCTTTTTCTCTCTCTCTCTCTCCGTCTCTCTGACTCTGTCTCTCTCTCTCTCTCTCTCTCTCTCTCTTTTTTGTCTCTCTGACTCTCTAATATCTATATAAATCTACATAAGCTTGTTTTTACACCACAGCAATTTGCTGTACAATAACTTTTTTTTTTACTAATGAAAGATTCCAACTTTTTGAAATACTTTTTTCCATTTCTAGTAACATGTACCTCTCTCTCAGACTCTTGTTCCCCCTACATCAATGCAAATTGCCAGTGATGACACGTTTTTTTAAATAACATAAAAATGAAACTCCTTTTTATCCATTTATAGTAACATTGAACTCTAACAGCTCTTCCTTTTCCACCAGAGCAAATTGCAAGAATGAACCATTTTGGGTTATTAAAGCACACGCTGTTTTTATCTGTTTTGTAGTTACATTTAAGTGTGTGTGTTCGCTACAGCAGAGTCATTAAAGAACAATATGTCTGTTTTATCCCTTTATAGTTACATGTTGTTCATGAAGCAAGTTTTCTTTCCTTCAACAAACGGAATCGATGAAGGAACCACACAACGATCAGATCTCGCGTGTTGATGATTAAAGTTATTATTATTATATCTGTCTGATCGAATCTCCAATTATGGGAGAGTTTAAAATTCTCCAGCTTGTAGATTCTCAGACTTTTGAAGCCAGGGACTGCTATTTTGAAAATATATTCAGAACAGATTTATTTTTATTATAATGAACCTAATTCACAATTATTATATGAAGAGTTTTTTTGGGTTTTTTTTTATTAATTCTGAAAATTTCCACATTTTTTAAAAATCCATGTTGTTTTTATTTGGACTTTTTTTTATAAAAAAAAAAAAAAAACATTTTTAAATTTTATTTCCACTTAAAAAATCCACTTTTTAAAAAAAAAAAAAAATCCAAATTTTTTTTTATTATCATTAATTCAATTTATTTTTACTTGTTTTTTTAAGTTACCACAACTTTGATAAATCTCTCTAAACATTTAATAACGACATTTTATCAATGATAAATTCTGATTTTTCTCCACTGTAACAATATACAAAATAATCAACAATGTGTACCGACCCCCTGGGGTTCTCCGAGCCCTGTTTAGAGAACCCTGACTCTAGATTATTAAACACTTCCTTTCTTTTGAATCTAATTTGGCATTGCAGCTAAAATTAAGAGGTAAAGAAGTCACAACGGACGGAGTCATTTGGACGAGTTGTTTTCATCTGAGTGTTTGTTTGGTGCGGGAGGAAAAGCTCTGGTGATTCGTACATCGAATTATAACAAGAACGACTTGTTCTAGAGAGTCGATACATAATTCATCAAATCGAGCTGTGCTATATTTCTATTTAGCCGTTTTAGATACACTCGAGTTGCACGGCGGTCGTTAACTCGTCATCATCCTCCTCTGGCTGGTTGAAGGTCAGCAGATGGAATGATGGAGGAAGATGACGAGCGCTCGGAGATTGATGGAGCCTCAAAAACGTAAGATGTGTGTAAGCGAGGAGGCTTCTCCATTTTATTTAAAGAGCGACACCATTTATGAAATGAGGCACGGGTGATTGTGGGAAACAGTCAGAGACAGGGTGGAGCGACGAAGCTGTGGCACTCGGAAGCTGAGTATTTTTGACTTAAATGCTGCAGAAATTATGTTCATGGATGTACTTTTTAGATCATCGCCGAGACAGGTTACTTCCTGTTAGAATTTTAAACAGTTTCTTGAAGTTAATTCAACCAAAATAACGAAGATTGCTGTGTTACAGAGAAACAATTTCCTGTGGTTCCACAGCACTGACACTGTAGACTCCTTCCAATGCTCACGTTTCATAACAACTTATCTGTTGTCAGTGTTTCTGATACAGAAAATGAACCAATCAGATTGGAGAATTCAGCAGTGCTATGATCTAAAAAGTAGCAAATGCAACAGCTTTGAGTGTCTGGCCCTCGTTATCTACAGTAATCGTATCTTACTACTACCGCTACTGTTAGCTCATGGCTCTTCTCATGTGCTTAAACAAACGTGTTTGAAAATGATTGCCATTCGTTCTGGATTTGCAGATAGAGGGCTGGAGGGAGGGAAAGAGGGGAGGGAGGGATGGAGGGGTGTGACGCTTCCCCGCGGCGGGTGAAGAGGCTGCGAGCGCGGCCGTAATGAAGTTTGACATTTCGTTTGCCGAGAGCAGCCGCCTGCACCTTGATTAGCGCGCTCTAATTGACTATAATAAGAAGGAGGTGGTGATTGTATTCAAGTTTTTTTTCCCCTGTCTTTTTGATTTTTTTTTTCTCCCCATTTCCATTAATTGCTGCTATTGCCTTTGATTACGGACGGGAGGGGTGATGCAGACGGGTGGAGGGGCTTCATCACCAAAAAAAAAAAAAAAAAATAGCGCTTTGCACCCTGTGTGCTCTCGAATTACCGGAGGAAGTCCGTCCACACTTGCGTGCCGATGAAGAAATGAGTTTCCACCTTTCGCCCTCATCACCAGAACATGGCACTTTTTTAAGTTCCAGTTCCCGCCGGGATGGTAATGGGCTGTAATTGCAGGTTAGCTCGCCACCTCTTTCCTCTGCCTCCTCCTCGGGGGAAGGGGGAAAAAAAAACTGCGCTTCGGGCTCGAATGGCTGCAGATTCCTCCCGTGCTTCATTATAGCTCCTCCACGGTGCCACTAATGCCAAACTGATCTCGCCGCACTTCCTGCCGAGCTGGCTGGCCTGCCACTTTGGCTCTTAATCTTGAAGCGGTCTCCATCAGAACATATGAGTAGTAATTAAGCAGGTCAGCGCTGCGATTTGAATAGGGGACAAATTGCAGGTTATTGATGGTTAACTAGGTGGCGAGTGGCTCTGCGGACCTCTTAATCCCTTTTCTCCTAGGATACATTACATAAAAAAAGTCTAGAATGTAGCTATCACATTACAGGTTAACTGTTTACAGACTGGTGGAAATAGTGGCCAAGTTTTGCTCTTGCCCTTGTGTCTCACCTGGGCACTTTAGGTCTCTTATTCCAATTCAAGTTTTAGTCAACATCTTTCTGACAATCCGTTCTCCTCTTATTTACTGTAATGACTTATCGTTAACTATTAGAGCCTTCCCTTTCCAGTGTATGACAGCGCTAGATGATGATGATGATGAAGCGTGTAACGGAAGTTGCGCTCTTTTCGAAACTCTTCCTGAATGATAATTGATGAGAGGTTTAAAAAAAAGTCTCCGATTTGAAGCCGTTACCCTTCTCAGGCCTTTCTGAGCACCGGCCGTCCGTTGTCTGACTCTGATTGTGTGAATCAAACCATATGAATGAATTACAGGTCTTGTGTGAGAGACAAGGGCAAGCTTCCACTTTAACCTCACGCTACAAACACAATACACCCTCTGGCACCGAACAGGTTGGGTGTTCTCCCCCTCTGCGCCATACGGTGTGTGTGTGTGTGTGTATGCAAGTGTGTGTGAACGGTGTTCTCAGGAGCCCTTCTGCCCCCAGCTGTCTGCTCTGGCTAATGATTGGTCCCGGGGGGGCTGTTGGGGAAGAGGAGTGTGGAAATTGAAACAGACGTTTGCGACGCCGAACACAACGTGTGTGGCAGCTGTGCGCCGCGCTTTTCCATTCAGAACGAGCGAGCGCGAACGGCACCTAATAGTCATGAATATCAATGATGGGAGCAGCGTCGAGAGACGAAAAGCGTCAGCTCCTGCCACGTTCTTATCGCCGTAGTAATTACAGTCTGCTTGCTTGCGGCTTCAGTCACTGTAATAATAATTGTAATAGCAAAAAAAGACTGTAACTGGGAGGATAAAGCAAAACAACGATGCCTGTACAACTATTGATCTTGGATCTATCTATGAATCTAGTTTGAATTGCTTCTCTTTATACCATTCTCGATTCTGATTGGTCAGGTGCACTCTTTCTAATTTGCCATCAATTTGATTGTTGTTTATTTAGTAATGTGGTGAAATGGAGTTTGTTGTATGCTCACTTACATTTCCGGTCACACCACCCCGCCACAGTAAGATGGAGTCTCCAGGTTCAGGTGGTCTAATAGTCTGTAGATTTTCCATAGAGGAGTTTTACTAGTGAGGGTATGAATGTTTATAGCTGGTATAATGTAAGTAGGAACAGGAACTACCTTGTTTCATGGATGTTGTGCCATGTTAAATCACATAGGGCAGGAGGCAGGATGGTTGTACAGTCTTGCCCCTGATAGTGACTGCAATACTGGCTATCTCTGAGCTCATGTATGGATAAGGGCTTCTGCCAAATGCCATGAATGTAAATGCATAAAAGGTATGAAGTTGTTATTGAATAAAAATTGTATTAGATGGAAAGTTGCTAAGATCTAAGAGGAGTAAGCGATTTTATTGGAAAATTGTCCATTTTGGGGGTATAACAGCTTGAGTACAAGTTCAACCACTATGAAACAACCACCTTCCTATATTAACGCATTGACATCTCGAGATGATCAGTTACAAAGCTAGTAAACAATATGGCCATGTTCGATGAAGAGAATTACAGTTAAACTCCTCATTCAACTCAAATCCCGTTGTGTTCTGTATTCCCTTCACTTCATTATTTATTCATTATAAAGCTGTTCTAATTGGGCTTCCTCCTTCGAATGGTGGCTCCTCTCATTAGCAGTCATTGGCTTCGCCTTTTACCAGTGAAGCACTCGACTGGTTCGTGTCTGATTATCCACTCCGAGTTTGGAGTTGGTGATGAATTTGTCACTTTTTGTTTCATGGCCATGCTGCTGATTTGTTTCAGGGAACTAGTAAAACTTGTAAAGTGATATCCCTTGTTTTATCCACCAGTTTCAGAGCTATATATTTGTATAATCAGATGTGATTTTCCCTAAGTAAAGGCACTGGAGGTTTTGACCTGCATTTGAAAAGGTCTGGTACCAAAGTCAAGTCCCTTAGATTTTATACCAAAGTTACATCACCGACTTAAACAGTAATTCAACCAAACTTTGAGATGATCATGTTAACATTGTGGCTCCCATTCCTTTGGGTGTAATTACAGGTAAAATGGGTCTTCCCCAGCCAGGAGGCAAAAAAGGGAACCCGGGCATGCACTTTGGGCAGGATGGTCATATACTCTTGATGGTCATAGCAACACTGGGTATCTTCTGTATGAGGAAGAGGGTAGAGTGTTTTTTCTGAGTGTATTACACTACCCCAGGATGCAGCATGAGCAGCAGACCAAAAAAGACTTGGTTGAATTTGTCTCAGAGGAAGCGCTCATTAACTTTCAACAGGTCTTGATAGTAGCTGTCCTGTAGATAGCTAGGAGGTGGAAACAGGGAAGACCAAATTGGGAAGAAAATCGAAGGGGGCAAAGTGTTCCCAAATTGTTGTCATGGCAACATATCAAATGCCAACCCTTCTTTAGCCACTGATGTCACCTGTTCTTGGTAGCGGTCCAGCAAGACTCTGGCCATGAATTGGCAACAGGACAAGGCTATGATGGTGTGTCACCAATGACATCATGCACAAGGGTTCAATGGATTGTTAATGGTTCTAGTTCGATGAAGGGTTTTTCATTGGAGCCTTTATATCTCCCATACACTATCAAGAGAAAAGGTAGTGTTCAGTTAGTGCCTTTCAAAGTCAACTGGGCTCTTCTCCCCCCTGTGAAATTCTTAAACGTTCGACATATAACCTTATAACAAAAGATTTTCCTATCAGAGAATGCTCAAAATTGATGTTTTAGAGCCAGAATCTTTAATCATAAACTTTTTTTAAGGTTAAGCAGTGGTGTAGAAGCTACGACTAGGCAAATGATAAGTGATTATACACGGGGGGTTTTTTCACTATGCCAAGCTTGAAAACGATTACAAATAATTTAATGTCACATGTACTCCATACAAAAAGAACTCCTGATTTTATGACCTTGAGGGGTTTTTAATTAAAAAACATGTTAACATTGTGCACCATGTTGAAAGGTTAGGTAGTTATCTAAATATGTGATGCGAAAATTGTAAACCAGCACGCGCCTAGCTCTGTGCTAAACCATGTGAAGCCCAAGGCAGATGTGGAGGCTGTAGCTGAGGCTCTTCTACCCCCCACATGGGTGCCATCTTCTTCTATTCTCTTAAAGACGGTGCTAAGCCTGCACTCCCCGAAGGGATCTTCCAAATTAGGTCTAATGTTCCGCGCCGGCTAATGGTCGTCACTGCCATTAGAATATGCAGCGTTTGGCACCACGGGTTTTCAGATGTTCCCAGACCATTGTCCACACACACAAACACACACACGCACACACACATCCACCCCAGGCCTGTGGAGATGAATAGAGTGTGTACCATCACAATGAGCTTTTGATGCCAAGACAATAGAGGGGCTGCCAGTATCTGACACACAGTGCGAATGTGTGTGAGGGTGTAGCAATATGAGGTCCGCTTTGCCAAGGCCCTTCTGCCCCAGGACTTGTGGATAATGGTGTCCTAGGGGGATGGAAAAGTGATGTCCAAGTGTCAAGAGGCTTAGAAATATGACCACTCTTTACCTATTGTCCCTACTGACACCCTCCAAACACGTACAGACACACCATCATAGTTACACACCACACTCAAGCTATTAGAGAGTGGCAGTTTAACATGGATCACTTTATACCACAGCGCTGCTGAATTCTGGATTCTGATTAATGTTTTTTTTTTTTTATTCATACTGAGACATAAAAACAGAAATAACCATATTGGTTTACATAATAAGTGTAACAAGATGTAAGATTATGATCTCCAACCAAAGATCAAGTTCTTCGAAAGACCTGTTGTCTGTTGGATGAACGTAAATCCTAGTATGGTCTGTCAGACTTGTGTAATGTGCCTTCCTCCTTGCTAACCCTTAGTTTTTTTTTCTCTCCAGCCAATGGGACGTTGGATTCTCTCAGCGCCGCTTCTGGGCTAGGTGGACCTACAAGTCCCAAACTGGAACCACCTCCTTCGCCACATGCCAACCGCAAAAAGCACAGGAGGAAAAAGAGTACCGGCATCACCAAACCAGATGGGCTATCTGCAGGGAATGAAGGTAAAACATGTACTCACTGATTATTCTTAAGGGTTCTCAAGGGATCTGTGGATTGCCATTGGTTCTAGCTTCTTAATGGGGTTTTCTTTGGAACTGTTTATATACTATTAGAAAACAAACTCCATCCTTCGTTTGATCCCTGGAGGAACATATAAAGGTTCTATAGTGAATAGAAGGTTTCCCTTTCCCCTTCCTTGCCCTGTAGGAAGCTAGAACCCCGAGTACATAAATGGCTTGCCATCCAAACCATGATGTCCCCAATATACCCGGTTGATCATATAACTCTTTGAAAGCATGACTGGCCCTCTTTCTGCAGCTTTGATTCATGCCATTGTTCCCGGTGACGGAGATAATATGTCACTAACTCATCACCTGCGTGCCATCGCTACGGCCCGTGTGACGAATGAAGACCCATAATTGGGTGGCATTGAGAAAACAAAAGCGCTTCTCTCAGGCTATTCGCACTCAAGGGGGCCAATCAATCACGCTGATGTGTGCTGTCCTTCAGGAATTTTCACCAGTGTGTCATGACGGTAATGATTTTGCTCATCGCCGTTATTGTTGCGTCAACTTATAGCCAAATCTGATGTGGTTCCCGGTCTTGGGTAGCTACAGCTAAGCTGTAAAGGTGTAAGAGGAGACGACATGGTGCGATGCAGCCCAGCGGGAGTCCGCTGACTGATTGAAGGGTGTTAAAGGGGTTTTAATGGCCTAGTAGTGAGTGATGTCTGACATTAAGGGCCCAAGGGGGATTACAGGCATGGAGGGTTCTCATTGTTCTCCTGTATCAGGGAACAGTTTAGAAGACGCCGACTTTACATGTGGAATACTGTCAAACCCATGAGGCCTGAACGTGAAGCGACAGTCATGGCATTTTTCAAAAACAAGAAAAGAAAAAAACTTTTGCTTTCCATCAAGAGCCGTCTCTTCCTCCTTGCTTCTTCCCTGAAACGTTCTATTAGTGTACGCATGTCTGTTCTGGTGAGCGCATGCAGAATACAGACATATTGCTTAAGTACTGGAGGCATTCGTGTGGAGACGCAGTGTGTGTGAGGGGGGGGGGGGGGGGGAGAGTGAGACAGGTGGGTTGGATCCTTGAATAAATTGCTATCAGTTTATCTCATTTATGAGGCAATCACAAGTGCTGAATGCAGAAATTGAATTTTAGTTGTTTTGAAGCATCATAAATCAAATATGCGGTAGCTTTTGAAAAAAGGTAAAGCAAATTTTTTTCCCCCTTTTCCTTACTCTGGAAAGAATCTGTTTGAGAAGATATTTAATCTACTAATAGTTACATCTTGTCTTTCCATTCTGTCTCTATGTTTTTTGGGGGTTTTTTTTGGTAAATGACCACAGGTTACACAAACCAGGACTATGGGTTTGCTAAGTGGTTGGTCCTTATTCTTAAGTGGAGTTAAGAACCATTTATTGGCTTTTGTGTCTTATGATATTAAAGCAAGGAATAAAATATAACTGGGTGGTGTGATGCCATTACACCTCCACCCTGAAGTTGATTGTTTTCTAATAACGGCTGGTGTTGTATCCCTTTTACAACACCGCAATTTGCCAAAAAAGGTAAGTAAAGAATGACACCTTGAATGTTTTATCTATTTATAGTTACATGTATAGTGTACATTTAATGTTGTGGAATGCCCACAAGTTAGTTCCTGTCATGATCCAAGTTAGCAGCTATAAACAGCCCACCAGGTTCTCTCACTTTTTTTTAATCTTAAGGTTCTCTCCTAAAAGTAATAAGACAAAAATATACACTCATGCTACAAAGAAACCAGAAATCAGAATCGACCAATCAGAACTGAGAATTACATCACATTGATAAATTCCATCTATTTGGTATAAAGTTACAGTTGTTGCACAGATTTGTTTGTACTTTTCGAAACTTCACAGTATATCGAGCTGCTCCAGAAAGCGAGAATCGTCTCTGATGGCTTTTATTTATTTTTGGCAGCTTTACGGCATCAGTTCTCTTCCTCCACAGTGGTACTTTTTATTCTATTGCGTCCGTGTTGGTTGGAGTGAATAAAGGGTTAACTCTTCCCTCGCTGGGAGTCCAAGCGGCCGGTAGCAAATGAAGCTTTAACTGCCTGGCCTAATGGAGGGTGTTTATCTCAATACTTTTGTTTTGTCATTCTCCAACCCGCTCTCGTTTCCCCGAGTGCTCCCTCGAGCCCCTGCCTCTCTAATGGAGCTGCTGTGGAGGGCCGCACTTCGGAGGCAGAAATAACAAGATTATTGTTCGCATGCCACGCTACGCAGTCACATACACACACGCCCAGACAAACACAGGCTCGGACTTGGAGAGTACTGGCGTTAGGTATATGCGCGCCTGTGCGCGGCAAGGACGGCCATGCTTATCCAATTGTCCATATATCTCATTACACGAATATTGTTTGTGTATGTGTGTAGGCATGAGGTTGTTTTTTGTGCCTGTTGTGTGTTGCAGGGAGATAGAGAGCGCATTGTCGTCTCCTCTCCTCCTCTCTGTTTGGCCTGTGTCCCCCCAGGCTTGTCTTGGTAATGGCCCTGTGCTGATTGCTCTAATACAGGTTAGGAATATTGCCTTTAATGATGTGTAAAATGAGCAAGCGCCAGCGCTGACATTTACAGATGGCACCAGCGGACTCGGTTCCTCCCAACTGCCTGTTAATTCACAGCAAATGACTAGCACCTTGCACCTTTTATCAGCCACCATCTCTTTTTTTTTTTTTTTTGTTTGCCTTGAAGTATGTTTGATCCGGTCGTGGATTCGGAATGTATAAGAATACCGTATGGTATCAAAAAGGGGAGAAAAAAAGAACCCTCACGGCTTTGCCATACACATGACTTGATGGATCACGGCACCGGACTCTGACAGAATAGCAATCGGGACGCGCTGCCTCGTCCAGCTGTGGTCAGTGCGAGAAGATCCCACAAGCCCAGGGGTCTGGAACCAAAGCATCTGCTCCCAGACTCCAATCAGAATCGGAAGATTCACTTGAATGAATCACTCACCAACCAACCATAAACCACCAACACACACACACACTCCTTATCTTCTTCCATAGCATTTGAGTTAGCAGATTGTCCACCATATGTCTCCCGTAGAGCACCGTGTCCCAACACGTCACAATATTTGCACAATGGCAAAGTGCTGATGAGCTTCTGTAAGGTTAACGACTCCAATTACATTCGATTAAAGCTGCTAATGGGAGCCATCGTTTGCAGTTACCACGTGAGCAAGACCAAAAAGCTGTCCGTTGAATTTCTGATGCATGGGAATCTGGAAGGGAGCCAGGACAGAGGAAATACCACACTTTCACTTCCCCTAGTCATTATCTTGAACTCCTTTTTAATTGTGTTAATTAGGGTACATCACTCTACCCTCGCTCACTGCACCCAGATTGAATTGCAGAGCTGCTTCTCTTTTATATCTGTTTTTTCTTTTTTTAAATACTTGTCGCTGACGCAAAGCTACTGCTTGGCCATCCATAAAGTATTATTGATTGGATCTATTCAAGATTGAAGTAAAAAGTAAAGTACATATTTTACATGCCACTTAAGCCAGCTTTGCCAGAATATTAATACAGTTCAGGTGTTTCTCCAAAACGTTATTTTGCAAATCTCTCAAAATCAGGTTTCCCTTAAGACCCAGAACCATTAGGATGTGACTTCACCGGGCTTAGTTTGGCACTTATTTGCTTGTTTCAAACCACTGGCAATTGAAGCTTGATATTTTAGATTTCCATATGGAAATTACCTGTTTGTAATGGCAATTTTTTCAGATGACCAGCCAACAAGGTAATTGGCTGTGTTCAGATTCATAGGTGTGTAATCATAGGACCCGCTGGAATTCCAGATAATTATGTCGGTGTACGTATTAGCATTATCAAAGCGCTTTTCACACTACAGCGGGAAGGACATATAATTGAAGAAAACCATGGAGAAAACAAATGCTTGTAGAACATTATGCTAGTTTATAAAACCACTACAAAATGACCTTAAGTCTGGGACCCTACTCGGAGGATGGAGTGCTCAACAGCATGTAATTAAAATAGCTAGCTATGTAATTACATTGCAGAAATACAACTTTTATTTTATAATTAGCTGTATGCGGTTTGTGTGGGTGCTCGTGTATATAGGAGAAAATGGACGTGGGCAAGACCCCGTAGTGTGTCGTTCTTAAATATTTTACTTTCCCGGATAGATGCATTCAGGACAGCTGTACGGCTATCAGTGTCATAGAATCGAAATTATTTTAAAGGTACAGTTTCTTGCGGAAGTATTCACCCGAAATTCCAACCTGGAAATGAAATGGACTATTTGTGTGTCACGATTGTACACTTTGACACTTTGAATGCCACTTCGATTGTGAAACCCACAGTTGAATTCTGATGCAGTCGCTATAATTAGTTGAAAGGAGTTGACAGTTTTGTGCAATTAAAGTATCACATGATCACAGAGGAAGTACACCTGCTCCTGGAAGGCTGCAGAGATGTTAGAGATCATGGTATTGCCTGAAATGTGACCTGAAATTCTGGAAGAGTATCAATCAGGGTTTGGGCTTAATTAATTTTTCTTTACAATCCATGCAAGAACATGGCACAGCCCTGATCTAAAGAAGGCCATCCACCAAAAGTCAGTGATAAGGTAAGACGCCAAAAAACCAACCAAGAGGCCAAGGATAGCTCTGAATATGATGCTTCCACCACCAAGCTTCACTGTGTGGATGGTGTTCAGGGCACGATAAACAGCATTAGATTGAAAGCAGTGGAACCTCCGTGAATTGTTTTTGTTTACACCTGCTTCACCAAACACTCTTTGTTTCCTTTCTCGTAGTTCGTATTAGAACAGGCATCCTAAAACAAACCGGTCATTCGCAACACAGCCAGACGTTCGGTCCGAGCCGCTGTTAAGGAAAATTAATCAACAATTATGAGATATGTAATCATAATTAGTCGGTGCAGACTGCCTGAAAAGTAAACAGAGAATTACTAGTGGCCGGGCAGTGCTCCCTCACCCTTTAGTCCTTGATTTAGATACACACCTCCCGGCTTTTCATCGATCTTGCGCCTGGAGTCGAGTCCCGTGAATGAAATCAGATAATTGAAGATGGTGTAGAGCTAATTGGATTATTGTTTTCAGCTCGAGGCTGTGTAGCTGCGCCGAAGAATAAGACGTGTTCTGTATAATCGTACATCTGTTCTCTGGCACGCTGGTTCCTCGTACTAGATTGTAATTCTGATAGGAAAGCAATTAATGTGGGATTTCTGTAAGAAGAAATATTTATCTAGCTGGGACATTAATCAGTGTATGAAGTGCTAAATGTCTTATTGGTAAATGTTTCAAAAATGTTTTTTTTTTATCAATCATTATGCAATGTAATTATTTACATTTTTTTTGGCTCTGATTTAAGACTAATACTCAAAATATTCCAATGACCCAAGCAGCTAAATACTCCCAAATATTCCCGACGCTCGTCTGATCATTACGAACGTGTTAAAGTCATCACGGCTGTAAAATGATCATCAAGCAAATTATCGCTGAGCTGATGGTTTATTTCTCACCTCTCGCCTCTTGTTGCATCGGCCGACGCGCGCCCCTTTGTCTCGCCTCGTGTTTGTGATGTGGAAATTAGCACGACCCGAATGATTAACCCACATTAGATTCTAGTTAAGCGCTTGCTCTGTAATGCGATTGGATGATAATGAGATAAAAGCTCTAATGGATATGTTTACCTTGTAAATGAGTCGATTTTTATTATGCTGATGTACCACGGCTACTGGAATTGATGACAGGAACTCATGTTTGCCTTCTATTGCTGTCTTTTTAGCTTCAGAGCTAAAATATGTGTTTTGGCTGTCTCCGTGGATTATTATGTCTGGAGAGAGGCAGAAGCAAAAACAGCGATGGTTGCTTACCTTTTGTGAATCAGACAACAAACTGGCTTGTTTGTGGTCGTCTCCGGCACATTGGATCCTCGGCATAAGAATGCTCTCGCTAATGAATTCTCTCCTTAAGAATTGGAATTCTGCAAGGAATTTGCTTCGGCATACAAAGCATTTTCAGCATACGAATGAACCGAACCGAATGCCAGCCGTTCAAAACCTTTCTGTGTCAGTGGAAAGCCAAGCGAAGCGAGGTTACGAATTTTCAGAATTTTTTTTCAGTCAGTGAAAGCTGTTTCGAAAGAGTCAACCCACGATACCAAGCTTGGTGGTACGACTTCCTGTGAGGAGCCTGGACATGGAATGCTTGGCTTGCGTCAGTTCTTTCTAAGCAGCCATACAGCTTACATACGCCTAGTATTGGTCATATTCCTTTTGAGTTTGCTGTCTTGTCTCTCAGCCACAAAAAGCTTGCAATCTACCTTTTTTCTGTTCACTTTTCTGCTTCTGGTTTGTTTAAAGCTTATTAATGCCTCACGTGGTTTGTTCGGCTAAAAAACATTTCTTGGTTTCAGAGCAAGAAGAGTCGTTTGAGTTCATCATCGTGTCGCTGACTGGACAGATGTGGCATTTCGAGGCATCAACCTATGAGGAGAGAGAGCTCTGGGTCCAAGCGATCGAGAGTCAGATATTTGCCAGCTTACAGTCATGTGAAAGTAGCAAGAATAAGGTAAAAAAAAAAATTCGATGTTTATTTTTACTTGTCGTAACCGGATTTGCTTTATATCATACTTAATGTTCTAATATATTAAAATGGTGTTCCTCAGAGGTCTAATGTGGGACCAATAAAGTTTAGGAATGACATCAAAGCATGACTTCCACATCAAAAGAATGAACTTCACCACTAGTTCTGAGCTTGATCTGCTGATTATACTTCATAAAAGTGTATAAAAAGGATATTTGGATCATATTATCACATGTAAAACAGTTTATTCTTAAATGTATGAATTTCTTCTCTCAGCTTTCAGTTCTTGCAGTGTGCGTGTAAGTACAGATGGTGCATTGTGGGTAATCTGTTATTAAGGCTGACAGGTCTCATTTTCATCTTCCTACCGAACGTCTCACACACACACACACACTTTCACTCTTTTATTTCTTGTGATCTCTAACTTAATCTTCCTCCACTCAAGTCACGATTAGGGAGCCAGAGCGACGCCATGACTATCCAGTCCATCAGGAACGTGAGAGGAAACAGTTTCTGTGTGGACTGCGACTCCCCCAGTGAGTGTGTGTGAGTGTGAGTGTGTGTGTGTGTGTGTGCTTTCAATTTGACGCAACAGATATCAGTTTTTTTTATTTATTTATTTTTTCCGTATGGTGTCTGTAGTAGTAGACGATGTGTTGCAGTGTGAACAGATTTGTTTATGGGGTTTTTTTCCCCTTGTCTAGACCCAGACTGGGCGAGTCTGAACCTCGGTGCTCTGATCTGTATCGAGTGCTCAGGGATCCACCGCCACCTGGGCACTCACCTGTCACGTGTGCGCTCGCTGGACCTCGACGACTGGCCCGTGGAGCTGAGCATGGTGATGACAGCTATCGGAAACGCGATGGCTAACAGTGTGTGGGAGGGAGCGCTGGAGGGTTATACCAAACCTGGAGCTGATAGCAGCAGGTACAATCCTACACCTTTACCTACACCTACACTTATATATACACACCTGCACCTATACCGACACTTATATATACACACCTACACTTATATATATACACACCTACACCTATACCTACACTTATATATACACACCTATACCTACACTTATATATACACACCTATACCTACACTTATATATACACACCTGCACCTATACCGACACTTATATATACACACCTACACTTATATATATACACACCTACACCTATACCTACACTTATATATACACACCTACACCTACACTTATATATATACACACCTACACCTATACCTACACTTATATATATACACACCTATACCTACACTTATATATACACACCTATACCTACACTTATATATACACACCTGCACCTATACCTACACTTATATATACACACCTACACCTACACTTATATATACACACCTACACCTATACCTACACTTATATATACACACCTATACCTACACTTATATATACACACCTATACCTACACTTATATATACACACCTGCACCTATACCTACACTTATATATACACACCTATACCTACACTTATATATACACACCTGCACCTATACCGACACTTATATATACACACCTACACTTATATATTATACACACCTACACCTATACCTACACTTATATATACACACCTATACCTACACTTATATATACACACCTACACCTATACCTACACTTATATATACACACCTACACCTATACCTACACTTATATATACACACCTACACCTACACTTATATATACACACCTATACCTACACTTATATATATACACACCTATACCTATACCTACACTTATATATACACACCTACACCTATACCTACACTTATATATACACACCTACACCTATACCTACACTTATATATACACACCTACACCTACACTTATATATATACACACCTACACCTACACTTATATATACACACCACACCTATACCTACACTTATATATACACACCCCATACCTACACTTATATATACACACCTATACCTACACTTATATATACACACCTATACCTACACTTATATATACACACCTACACCTATACCTACACTTATATATACACACCTAACCTACACTTATATATACACACCTACACCTATACCTACACTTATATATACACACCCCCTATACCTACACTTATATATACACCCCCTATACCTACACTTATATATACACCCCCTATACCTACACTTATATATACACACCTATACCTACACTTATATATACACACCTATACCTACACTTATATATACACACCTACCTATACCTACACTTATATATACACACCTACACCTATACTAATATATATACACACCTACACCTACACTTATATATATACACACCTACACCTACACTTATATATACACCCCCTATACCTACACTTATATATACACACCTATACTACACTTATATATACACACCTCCACCTTTTTAACCCTACACTTATATATACACACCTACACCTATACCTACACTTATATATACACACCTGCACCTATACCTACACTTATATATACACACCTGCACCTATACCTACACTTATATATACACCCACCTATACCTACACTTATATATACACACCCCCTATACCTACACTTATATATACACACCTGCACCTATACCTACACTTATATATACATACCTACACTTATATATACACACCTATACTTACATTATATATACACACCTATACCTACACTTATATATACACACCTATACTTACACTTATATATACACCCCCTATACCTACATTATATATACACACCTCACCTATACTTACACTTATATATACACACCTACCTATACCTACACTTATATATACACACCTACACCTACACTTATATATACACACCTGCACCTATACCTACACTTATATATACACACCCACCTATACCTACACTTATATATACACACCTATACCTACACTTATATATACACACCTGCACCTATACCTACACTTATATATAACACACCTATACCTACACTTATATATACACACCTATACCTACACTTATTATACACACCTAACTACACTTATATATACACCCCCTATACCTACACTTATATATACACACCTATACCTACACTTATATACACACCTTTCACTTATATATACACACCTATACCTACACTTATATATACACACCACCTATACCTACACTTATATATACACACCTACACTTATATATACACACCTATACCTACACTTATATATACACACCTATACCTACACTTATATATACACACCTACACTTATATATACACACCTAACCTAACTTATATATACACACCTACACCTATACCTACACTTATATATAACACACCTATACCTACACTTATATATACACACCTCACCTATACCTCACTTATATATACACACCTACCTATACCTACACTATATATACACACCTATACCTACACTTATATATAACACACCTATACCTACACTTATATATACACACCTACCTACACTTATATATACACACCTCACCTATACCTACACTATATATCACACCTATACCTACACTTATATATACACACCTAACCTACACTTATTTAACACACCTATACTACACTTATATATATACACACCTACACCTATACCTACACTTATATATACACACCTATACCTACACTTATATACACACCTACACTTATATATACACACCTATACCTACACTTATATATATACACACCTACACCTATACCTACACTATATATACACACCTAACCTACACTTATATATACACACCTACACCTACACTATATATACACACCTCACCTATACCTACACTTATATATACACACCTAACCTACACTTATATATACACACCTATACCTACACTTATTTATACACACCTAACTTACCTAATTATAAACACACCTATACCTACACTTATATATAACACACTATACCTACCTTATATATACACACCTATACCTACACTTATATATACACACCTATACCTACACTTATATATACACACCTATACTTACACTTATATATATACACACCTGCACCTATACCTACACTTATATATACACACCTGCACTATACCTACACTTATATATACACACCTATACTTTCACTTTATATATACACACCTGCACCTATACCTACACTTATATATACACACCTGCACCTATACCTACACTTATATATACACACCTATACTTACAGTTATATATACACACCTATACCTACACTTATATATACACACCTGCACCTATACCTACACTTATATATACACACCTGCACCTATACCTACACTTATATATACACACCTGCACCTATACCTACACTTATATATACACACCTGCACCTATACCTACACTTATATATACACACCTGCACCTATACCTACACTTATATATACACACCTGCACCTATACCTACACTTATATATACACACCTGCACCTATACCTACACTTATATATACACACCTATACCTACACTTATATATACACACCTGCACCTATACCTACACTTATATATACACACCTATACCTACACTTATATATACACACCTGCACCTATACCTACACTTATATATATACACACCTACACCTATACCTACACTTATATATACACACCTACACCTACACTTATATATACACACCTGCACCTATACCTACACTTATATATATACACACCTACACCTATACCTACACTTATATATACACACCTATACCTACACTTATATATACACACCTATACCTACACTTATATATACACACCTGCACCTATACCTACACTTATATATATACACACCTACACCTATACCTACACTTATATATACACACCTACACCTACACTTATATATACACACCTGCACCTATACCTACACTTATATATATACACACCTGCACCTATACCTACACTTATATATACACACCTACACCTACACTTATATATACACACCTGCACCTATACCTACACTTATATATATACACACCTACACCTATACCTACACTTATATATACACACCTATACCTACACTTATATATACACACCTGCACGTATACCTACACTTATATATACACACCTATACCTACACTTATATATACACACCTATACCTACACTTATTTATACACACCTATACTTACACTTATATATATACACACCTACACCTATACCTACACTTATATATATATACACACCTATACCTACACTTATATATACACACCTACACTTATATATACACACCTATACCTACACTTATATATACACACCTACACCTATACCTACACTTATATATATACACACCTACACCTATACCTACACTTATATATATACACACCTATACCTACACTTATATATACACACCTACACCTACACTTATATATACACATCTACACCTATACCTACACTTATATATGCACACCTATACCTACACTTATATATACACACCTATACCTACACTTATTTATACACACCTATACTTACACTTATATATACACACCTGCACCTATACCTACACTTATATATATACACACCTATACCTACTCTTATATATACACACCTACATCTATACCTACACTTATATAAACACCTATCTACACCTGCACTTACACCTACACATACCCTTGTACCTACACCCACAATTGTACTTACACTTACACCTACCCTCATACCTACACTTATACATCCACGGGCATCTGCATTTACTAATATAATATAATATAATATAATATAATATAACTCCGTCCAGGGTGTATCCTGCCTTGATGCCCAATGACGCCTGAGATAGGCACAGGCTCCCCGTGACCCGAGTATAGATCGGATAAGCGGTAGACAATGAATGAATGAATGAATGAATGAATGAATGAATGAATAATATAATATAATATCATTTAAACCAGCAGTTTATGGTGCTCACAGCAGGATCTTGATCACAAAGTCATATCTACATTTGTATCCATTTTGAATGTGTTATACAATAAATTATATATAATTTAGTTTACATTAGTAAATTGTGTGTGTGTGCGTGTGTAAAGCGATGTTATGGAAAGAGGTCAGCTCTTTCCCCGCGTCTCGGTCGGTGTAGCCGTGTCTCAGTCATCTGTGGAATAGATCCCGGATGGCAGCCGAGCGCTCACTTGACTCCTGACTTGATGAAGGATTATTGATGCTGATATCCCGCTCTCACACTCCAGTCGGCAGCACTCGCTGGCGGCCGGGCGGCGGGAGTGTTTTTCACTGTCAGGGAACTCTGATGGCTCACACACACACACAGAGATACACACACACACACTCCGTCAGAAATGAAAATCTGATTAACGTCGTAACTGATTTTCCTGAGCCACAGCAGCGTTGGTGCTACATGGTGTGTAATCAATGCGTTTTCCTCTCTGGGGTTGTAAACAGTCATGTTAATGAGGAAGTATGTATATGGAATGTGGGAAACACATGGTTCCCTCAAGTGTGGCTTATCTACTTCACATCACTGACATTCAGAGAGAAAGAGAGAGAGACAGACAGACAGAGAGTACTAGACAGACAGAGAGAGGTAGAGACAGACAGAGAGAGAGAGAGTGCGAGAGAGAGAGCGTGATACAGACAGACAGAGAGTGAGAGACAGACCGAGAGAGGGAGACTGAGAGAGAGAGAGAGTGCGAGAGAGAGAGCGTGAGACAGACAGACAGACAGACAGAGAGAGAGACAGTGTGAGAGAGAGAGCATGAGACAGACAGACAAAGAGAGTGAGGCGGAGAGAGCAAGACAGAGAGAGAGACAGACAGACAGAGAACGAGAGACAGACAGAGCGAGGCAGAGAGAGAGATAGAGAGACAGAGAGAGAGAGGCAGACAGACAGACAGAGAGATAGAGAGAGCATGAGACAGACAGACAGACAGAGCGACAGACAGAGAGAGAGAGAGAGCATGAGACAGACAGACAGACAAAGACAGCGAGGCGGAGAGAGCGAGACAGAGAGAGAGAGAACGAGAGACAGACAAGACAGACAGAGCAAGGCAGAGAGAGAGATAGACAGAGAGAGAGAGGCAGACAGACAGAGAGCGAGAGACAGACAGACAGAGAGATAGAGAGAGCGTGAGACAGACAGACAGACAGAGCCAGGCAGAAAGAGAGAGAGACAGACAGAGAGAGAGAGAGCGTGAGACAGACAGAGCGAGAGACAGACAGAGAGCGTGAGACAGACAGACAGACAGAGAAAGCGAGGTAGAGAGAGTGAGACAGAGAGAGAGAGCGTGGCAGAGAGAGCAAGACAGAGAGAGAGAGAGACAGAGAGAGAGAGAGCGTGAGACAGACAGACAGACAGAGAGAGAGAGAGAGAGAGCGTGAGACAGACAGACAGAGAAAGCGAGGCAGAGAGAGCGAGACAGAGAGAGAGAGCGTGGCAGAGAGAGCGAGACAGAGAGAGAGAGAGAGAGAGAGAGAGCGTGAGACAGACAGACAGACAGAGAGATAGAGAGAGCGTGAGACAGACAGAGCCAGG